>VOMN01039903.1:0-13975 GCA_014899125.1 Orchestia grillus
ATCTTTCCAATTTTTCCCCCACAAACTCGTTCCCCAAAAACATTATTTTTTAAAATATTCCTAATTTCGTCACAAATTGTACATGCGTTACTTTTTAAAGAAATGACGTTTTTACCAATGTTTGAAAATCTGAAGCATTCGATCTTCTAATGTCATGCCGGCAGGTTGCCGGCAGGTTGCCAGCAACCGTTTATGCAGCTGCCAGCTACTATTTATACTAAATTAACTAATCCTCAATTGAAATAGGCTAACATGACAATATTAAGCCATTATAAATGAATAAATTACCAAAAAAATCGTTCCTTATAAAATAAAATGCTCATTAGCACAATAAATACATAAACACGCGACTGTTCACCGTTTCTACGAAAAATTGTGTTTAGAGTTTTCCAACCCGCTGGAAAACAAAAACACACCGGAATTTGACAGAGCACAAAATGTGTTCGCGGAGTGTTGAAAAACACGAAATTCGCTCCAATGATTGACAATGTGGACGGGCTTTTACTCTTCTAGGACAGCCCGCGTCAGGTCGTGCTACGCGGAATGATCCGGTTTCACGCAGACTACTATGTATGGCTGCGAGTATTTGATGCACAGGCACATGGCTGTTGGGATATCTTCCTCCGTGAATTCTCACAGCATATCCAGAATTTTTCGTTTCCTATACCGAATATAAGGTCTGCAAGTTCGGCATTCGTAATTTTGTCCTTAGCCCTTGATGCACTAATGTCGACAGTTCAATGCATATGAAAGCTCCGACTGCATCTTTAACTTCGCTGTTAAGTACAGTAGTTTGCCTATCAGACAGACGATAGTTTAAAAGTTTGATGCCTTCGTACTATTTAGATTTCACGTCTTAGTAACTTTATACCTAAGCATTTTCGCACATGCCTCCGTTGAGTAAAATGTATTTATTTCACCGAAACGTACCTCGTGTTAAAGTTTGTTCAAAGAATTCTGTAATACCCTGTGTAGTAGCGAACTCAGCTCATATGAGGATGTTGTACTAGTCACACAGTTGATCATATTTTTTATTTCTCAACTCAAATTGCCCAAGAAACTCATTTGAGACTAAATTCGTGGCACGAAATTTTTAATGAGGGTCTCGCACAATCTTCGACTTCGGTAACGTTTGTTACTATCCTTCGCGCTAAGTTACTAAGCTGAGGTGTAAAAATGTTTTTGTATCATCTCAACCTAATTCTTTGCAACAATTAAGGGCCCCTCACGGATTTTGCCAGATAAACTCGGCGTAAGGATCACACTTCTCCGTCGTGAAAACTGGGGAAAAAATCGATTTCCAACATGCAGTTACACTAAACAGAAAAGATTATTAAAATCCAAATATTTCGGGATTCATCCATCATCAGTACGGTTTGAAAATATTCGAAAAATTTTACAACAATAACAAACATCCGTTAACTAAATTAGACTACACAAACACGATACATTTATATCAAATAAACTAATCGTTGTTGAACTATCAGTTGATTATACAGCGTGTTAGAGAAAAAAGAGATACAAAATTCACACCTACCAGAAAGCGGCAAACTAAACGCTTTTGCCTCTATAAAACTTTGCGAAAAAAATTATTCATGAGATCTGCACATGCCGAAAGGTTGCCTATTTTAAATTTGAAAATGAGCCTATCGGAAAATTGTTCGGTAAAAGTGAGCACATTTTGTTATCCCACACGTAAGATGATCATTTATTTTATTCTAATTTCATTTCATTTGACAGAGGTCCGAAAAAAGGCAAAGATAAGAAATCATGTAGTTGGGAACTAGTTAGGACTCGTAAGGGTAATACTTTTTAGACAAGAATTGTCATTACACTGTCACTGTTTGATGTATCGGTCTAAAAAGAGAATAATGGATTCAATACCTCAGTGTTTAGTCAGGATTATTTTATTGGCCCAGATACCAGGTTTTTCAATTTTATTCAAAATGTATTTAATGATATCAAACTATGCTTCTCGTGCTTACGGTATTTATCACTACGTAAATTTTTCAGGTGAAATTAATTCCTTGATATCTCCTTTTACACTTAATAGTTACTCTTCCCTTTGTTTTATTCCCAAATAAACGAATTCTTGTTCAAAAAGTGTACGCCCGATGTACCCTCACCAGTTCCCAATCAAGATTAATTCTTATCTTCGTCTTCTTTCGGACCTTTATCAAGTAAAATGAAATTAACGTTAATTAAATAGAAACGTTGGCATCTTAAATGTCGGATGTAATTTTATCGGATCATTTCACGATTGGGTCATTTCTCAATTATGAAGATAGACTACCTTTCGGCATACGGAGGTCGTTGGTGTACGAATTTAGCTGTGAACGGTATTCATGCAAGTGCACAGGGAGGACCTATCGTACTGTCTCCACAAGGATTTCTGAACATGCCGGTCGAAGTAGTCGTACTGTAATATTTTATTTTTTCCGTCTGTTTCTTGCATTCGGTCCTACGCCAAGCTGTGTGCTGTTCCGGTGTCTATAGTCAATTTTCTAATTTTAAACTGTTAGTGATAGACGCTCTCAAGACTTGAGAATCTATCTATATCCACAGGCGGAAACCTACCTTGAATGATCAAAACCGTGTTCATCCTTTGTTATCTATAGTCAATAGGTAATTTTCCAACAATTATTTCCTACCATTTTAATGAATCGTGTGCTTGTAATTTAATTTGGTTGGCTAATGTCTAGGTTTTGTATAAATTTTCTTGATATTTTTCAGACCGTACTGATGATGGAAAAAACCCGAAACGGTTACACAGATTTTAATAAAAAGTTTCTGCCTAATGGCAGCACAAAACAAATCAAAAAGCCCCCACACCCACACGAACCATATTGAACAACCTCTACACCTACAATGTACAGGTTGATTCTGTCCTTCAGAATCTTTCAATGATTCTTCTATCTAACAGCATAAGTTTACACAGTACAACTTTGAACTAGCATCACACCGGTAATACGCATCTCGCAAGAAGTAGATAGCACAAATTGTTCTGCCGTACTACAACTCTAATTTAAATTATAAATATCTCACTCTGCACAATTCGTAACAAGTTGAACTATCTTACTTATCAAAAAATCAAGGTTGTCCTTTCAAAATTCAAAACTGCACTTTCTAGACCTTAGAAATGCCTAAAATTTTTTGGCTAATTTCAACTTCTGGAACCTATCTCAGAATTAAGATTGACAATTAGAAGTTTCAATTCGACTTCCACACTTAATTTCAAGTCTCTAATCTTACTTTTTAAAAACCTGATTGTTCCATGCTTTGTATGTGACGGATTTCGGAATAAACTATTTTTCTTTCTTTCGGTATATACAGATAATGTTCAAATCGCAATCGCAAGATACCCACACAAAATACTGGAAACTAAAGCAATCGTTCTTTTACAGCCTATTTGTCAACTGCAATTCCCTGAATATTATAAGAAATGTATAAAGAACCATACGCTGATTTTGGTTATTATTTAATCCAACTTAATTTAATCCAACTCACCACTTCGCGCTCAACGATAGGTTAGTAAACTAAGAATCACAACTGGAGTCTCAACGTGACATTCACACCTATTTTTAAGGTTGTAATCTTAATAATCAAAAACCGATGTGACCCATAACCTTGTATAAGACTGATTTCGGAATCAATTTTTTCATTTTTTCGCTCCGTAGAATTCGGAATAGGGTCGACATTTCTGTTATTTTGCAGGTCATCGTATGTATAAAAAATCTAGGTAACGATAGGCCATCTTTGCACTGTAATTATTATATTGAGAGGTATGCACGCAGATCACACGATGTTTTGGATTAATACTCCACCTTTCGTGCTCAGGAACGCATTGAGAATTATTATCCGAAGTTTCAACACGACTTCCACCCGTAATTTAAGGTTGGAGTAGTCTTACAGATCCCAATTAGAAGTTTCATCGAGACTTCCACATTTCAACTTCAAGGTTGTAATCTTACTAATTGAAAACCCGATTATTATATACTTTGTATTTGACTGATTTCGGAATGAACGGTTTTTGTTTTTTTCTTTCTTACTATCTTTTCTGCAAAGCAACAAGGAAGTGTTAAGACTAACACGACGTTTTAAGTATGCAAGGGTTCGACTCCGAATAAACCCCACTCTAAGATTAATGAGGGTGCCTCAGGAGACTTGTCCTATGTGGTTGTAGCGATGGCTGAAATGCAGCGTCACTCACGGGAACGCTAGAGTCAATACGCACCAAATAAAGAAGCTCGTTCTCATTCTATAAGGAGTCTTGTGGAACCCTTCTTGTACCCGATACGAGGCTCGTGACAAAGTAGTGAAAAATGTTTTGAACTTGGAATTTTTCTCGGTGCTTCATGTAAATTAAGTACGATTTACAGTATGTTTATACAGCAAATTTGGCACCCTAGAATAATGTTGGAAAAGCTAAATTTATATGAGAAAAATACAGATAAATACAAAACCCGTAAACAAATTTTATGCAAATAGGAACGATTTCTAAATGCTATGCAAAATAATCTCAAGCAGTGCTTCATCGGCGAAAAAACAATTCTTTGAGCCCAGTTACAACCAACGAAGGAAATTGGTAGCCAACAACTCACTGATAATTATTAGTGAGCTGTTGGCTACCAATTATAATAAGTAAGCAATTGACAAATGAAGTCTGAACTCGTCCAAAGATACCAGGAACTTCAGTAATCCTCGCAACGGTGCCTCCACGCATGCATCAAAGCGAATAGATGAAATATCGAATACCTACTGCGATACCAAACCTACATTTAACCCGTATCGTTCGTTCATAACGATAAACGTGTTCTGATTGATTTTTTTTATTTACCTACGGACTAGTTCTAACTTTCAAGCCTCTGTAACTTTTGAACTCAGTATTTTCGGACATGCGTCCAGAAAATAAAATCGTGTTTATTTCACTGAAACGAACCTTATACTAANTATTCAAGGAATTCTGAAACACCCTGTATATGTTTGACAAGGTTACTTTGTACTCAAATCTTAAACGAAGCATCAAACAACAATCTTGTACTGGTGTGAATTACTGTGCTGCGCATTATTTAGCTGGCAATCTAGTGCAGGTGTGAATTTTGAACGCAACATCGCATGACAATCTAGTGCTGGTGTAAATTTTTCCTTTTGTTTGGGTGTCAGGGAGGCCAATCTTGACAAAATGCGAGTGTTTCTGTTTCCTATGTGCCTGTCAAGTAGTAGAAAATGACCTTAATTCGAGCTAAATTTCTAAGTCCAGTCTATTAGCAAGCTTCCGACATATTGCTGATCCACATCTTCTTCTAATTCTGCTACTTCCAAACCCATGTATTCATTCAAAAATTTTCTTACCGCTGTAGCATCGGGTTTACTGAAATCAGGTTAGTTTTCCTTTAATTTTTCGATATTAGTGTTGACAATTACTTTATTACTTAACGTTTTACTCCTTTATTTGGATCATCACTTACTCTCAATTTGTTTTGCTAATGGCAGCTGCATTCTGCTTCGAGCTTTTGTTCTCAGGCTTATTTTTCTGGCAACAACTTGAACTCGCATGTATTCCTGCTATAGTTTGACTCTCTTCCAATTGCAAAGCGGCTTAATATCCGTGTTGTGCTTCCAGAAGGAGGTCTTTGAGTTTTATTTGCATTTTACATCTTAGTTTTATTTTGTGCCCCTATTTATTAGCTTACCACCAGCTCATCAACACTGACACTTTTTTATCGTTCTAGTCTTCTAAACGCTAAGGTTTTATACTTCTCGTTTTTTTCGATAACTTTCAGATGGGTGTACTGCACAACATGGTCTCATATTATAATTGAGGGTACTTCTTTTCTGAGTTATCCCACTGCAATAAAGTAAATATACATGTAAAGTCTTCAGGCAAGTATTGCGAGTAAGCTTGTATTTTAAACGCACATTCGTGAGTAAGCGGGACTCAAAATTCGTGACGCTCGCAAAGAATTAGGATTTGAATGTAATTCTCTTTATGAAACAGTCTCGCTAGAATAATGCAGTTGAATATCTTTCATTCACGACAATTTGTGTTAGATTCAATTTACTGAAAATTTTTCTGAGATATAAGACGTCTTGATTACTCCAGTTATATTTAGGCTGGGTTCGAGCCTTTTGATTTGACGTACTGTATGTGTGTCTTGATAACAAATTCTTACTGAATGATCTAACACTTCGCTAGGTCTAAACCTTTGTAATCTAGAGTACTACAAGTTCACCACCATTACCATGCGAAAGTGTGTTGATAGGAAAGGAAGCCAAGGAAGTGTGGGATTGTGATGTGCGTCCTTTTACAGGATTTTGGATAGCAAGAATTTCTTTAATTTATTTACCTTGAAGGACTCGAAAGGGGTGCGAAAAGACACGTGTCGAAGAAATGGATGTAATTTCTTGAAGATAATTTTTAACATCAGCGTCAGGGAGCTTAACAATGTTTGGAATTCTATTTTCGACAGAATTAAAAAGAGGTCCGGATTTTTTAGTCTTTTTTAGAACATACTAGAACAGCAGATAATAACGTGGTGTACAACAATTTAGATGGAGGACGTCAAGCACAATAATTGGCTTAGTGAGACAGCGGAGAGATTAATTCATACAAGTACTTTACATCGTCGGCAGAGAGGCCTGCCAGGCTTCGAAAGCCGTTCGCTCTGGGTCTGTTCTCTTTGTCATCTAAACTCGGATGCAATTTTCGAGGGTGAAAAGGAAAAGCTCATCCGGTTATCGCATCACTTAAATTCGTAGGAGATTACACCAGAAGCCAAAATATTTCTTCTACTTGATTTAAGTCGTGAATCGATGGACAGTAGGTGTGCGAATGGCATTTTCGCGGTGGTCTCGTAACCGAGGGACCTGGGTTCGATACTCGGCTCAGGGAGGCATTTTCACGTGACTGTGGAGTACTTCCCTTGGAAAAGGAAGTTTAAACAACTCATTCCTCACATCCCCCACACACCAGAAGTTGTAAGGCATTTAAAACCCAAATGTAAAACGTGCTGGAATTAATAAAGATTATTTTGATCAGTTAATTTGTTCGTTATGAGATAAACGCTTGGCTAGACAATATGAATACTTCGAAAAAGGGATCCACTTAATGATAGGATGTGGTATTAGAACTTTATGGAGGACGCAAATTACTCCTCTGACAAGATCAACACGCATATTTTCGCCTAAACTTTTAGTACTTGAAATACGGGTATAGAAAATTTATCAAAATATCTCTCATCGACGGGTCAAAATCGTCGCGCTCATGGCAAGAATGATAAAACGGCAAATTTATTAGATTCGAAGCAGGGAACCTCACTTACGTCCTCGTGGTTCGTGATGTGTACTCGGTAGACTGGTTTAGTTAACCCATACATAATATTACAAAGCTACGGAGTGCCACGAGTCAGCAGACTGAAGCCGCCGAGCCCCAGGTAGGTGGCTCAAACAACCTTACCAGAGGCTTCCAATTCTAACACGGCAAAAACCACAAAGATCAACACTCCCTACTGATCGTACCTATATATTGAGATGTTTAAAATAAAAAGACAACGCAAGGATTATACTCAGCTTAGATCGTTCATGCTATACCGAGGAAAAAGGAGCGAATCACCCCACAGAAATTCGTCACCATTCAACACTTTACCACAAAAGTTATCACGAAAAATCCCAAGATCGTGATCACCGAAAAAGAAAGGATGCGCTCGTACTAAAATCTCAAGTTTTAAGTATGAAATAAAATTTGACAATAGGTGGTGAGATCAAAATTTTTTTTACAAATAAATGAACGCCATAAAGGAAACAATAGCTCTGAACTGAAAAAAAACTTGCACAATAAATCAAATGTTTTCATGATATTAAAAATTAAAGGGTAACGGAAAGAAAAGGTTTGCTATTAACGTTAACATAGGCATATATCCGTAGCAGAATATCATCATTACTGGAAATATCTTTTCGTAGATGAAAGCTAGTGAGATAATAAATTACATTAAATTAATTATAACTAAGCTAAACCTAAAAACTTAAGCTATTATAATAAAACTAAATAAAAGCGAATCTCTATTTGTGTATGAATTTAGTGCTAATACGTTTGAAAAGTTAACGATGAAAATCTCTCAACTCTGTGAGGAAGAAAAGAATTACGACGCACTCTGAAGGTCAACCGACTGATTATAGAAAGGAACCAAACTTACGGCTGGCGATCTCAAAATTATCACGGAATTCGAGGCTTCTACCTTATCCCTTCAGTACTCACCCTCACGGGAACCTGGTGCCGCCTGCTCCGCTGCTGCGAGTCGTTTGCCAGCCGCTCCAAAACATAACCGAGCTCTGATTGAAAATCGGGACCGAGTAGACGAAGTTCTAATGTATTTTCAACATCTTCAAAATTGCCGTCTATATTTTCTGTAGCATCATTCTCATCAATTTCGTCTTCCCATGGGAAGTTTTGAGCAGATGTTTCAGAAGCTGATCGTGGTTTCTCCATGTCAGCAACATCGAAGTCTTCGTCGTTGGGGAAATCGCTGTTCATAGAATCGTCGTAATAGATATCGTAATGGTACGGCTCATGGTTGAAGTAGTCGTCTGAAAATTGTAAATCAACGGGACTCGTAAAATCCCCTGCAAAATTTTCCATAATACCCAGTTGCATAACGTGGCCAGTGGGTCCCTCTTGGTCCAGGAAATTCGATGGGTTCTCCTCCATGCCCGGACTGTCAGACGTGCTTCTCTTTACGATGTTGGATTCGACTTCCGCATCACTCTCACTCCCGTCGTCGTTAACGAGTAATGCGTCTTCGAGGAGACTCTCATCCTTCAAATGAACTTTAACGTTCGAGTCAGGAAAACGATCGGACGAGATTACATAAGATTGCAGTGCAGGAGGATACGATTCCTCGTCACTTAAATCGGTGACGCGGCGAGAAAGGTTAGATTCCACAATCAACGAGTCATGTTTATACCTTTTTGAAATAACGTCATTAGGAGTCCCAACTTTCCGACGAAAAATGTTCTTCTTTAGAAATGCCAATCTTTTTTTACCAAGTTTACTCGTAGGCTTAGCAAGCGCCGGGGAGTTCTCAGAGTAAACTTTTTGTTTTCGTTCACTGTCATTAGGTGCTTCAGGGCCAGATACTATACCTGACATACTTGCAGACGGCACTTCACTGCCAGATGGAAAACCCATGACATTTTGAGATGCATATTCATAGTCAAGAGACGCTCTCGGGACGTGGATGAGTGACACATGACGGTCAGTTGGCACTGGCAGCACGCTCGACACAGATGCCGACACCTCACGGCCAGATTTTACGAGAGTTGCATCTGCATGCCCAGCCGTAGCTCGTCGCTGGTAGGAAGCATCGCTCGGCGCCAGACGTCGGCCGCTGGCGCCATGGCCATCGATCGATGCTCGACTTGCATCGCCAACTCCAGGAATCTGAGCATCCTGACTTGTAAGATCGCTCGACTTGTTCTTTATCTTACTCTTGAACTTCGCAGGGTTCGTTATCTTTTTCATAAGGATATCACGCAATTTGTCCTCCTGCTCAGAGATGTGCAATCCGGGGGAAACGAATGGAGGAATTTGAAAAACTGGTTTCTCAACAGAGCGGCTCACACTTCGCTCAGCATCGCTCACTCCAATAATTTTCTCGTCTTGACTTAAATCATCACCGATGGTTTCGGACGTTCTGCTATGGTCATTTCTATTCTCAATTAGAGTATTTGCATCGGGACTTTCCAGAACGCGGTTAATCTCGCCGTGAATTTTCAAAATGTCAAGTGGAATGTCGGGGTCTCGACCGGCCGATTTCAAGGTTGCGTCATCAGCAACAGAAGCAGCGAAGGTCGGAGCCACTGGGCATGCAGCCAACACGAGCACCAACACGGGCACACATCTCCAGCGCTTGAAGCTCATCTCTTCCACGCGAAAAAAATGATAAATTATCCAACGTTCTTGTCAGTACCTCTTAATTTACTTTGTAAATGAAGCGTTCTAGCTAAGAGTGCAGATTTCTGGTGCTTCAAGGTTACTCAAATTTAATTTCTTACGCGGTATGTAAATGTGAATGCACAGATTTTATGACTTTTTGAGTACAGGAGCGGTGAAGTTGAATAAAGGATCACATAACAATTAACCCTGAAATATCAGCGAGGTCCTACGCTTCCACTCATAGAATTTAGGTTGGATGAGAATCAGAGTGAGATGTAAAATTGGCTGCGAAAAAAACTGTATAGGTTTGTTAAGTTGCAATTCAAGCCTAAATATTGAATGACTATATTTATTTTTGAAAAGTTCATTCAGCGAACAGCAACGATTTCAGTTTCTGCACTGTGACCGTGTTGAATATGACGGAGAGCAATATTTCGCTAAAAAACTTGTTGACGAAAACACACATAAATTAGTCTAGAACATATTTTCTGCACGAGCTCAGGTTAGTGAAGGCTGAAAAGTAAACAATGCATTAATATTTCGAAAATAAACAACCACGGACTTGATGCTTTAGCCCTGGCACGATGATGGTATTATTTTTGAAAACACATCACCATTGCGTTACAACCAAAAAGTATTTGGGTTTAGTTTTTTAGCTCTGGGGGCAGCTTAAATGGTCATAAATCTATGGCAAATGTCACTATTTTGGACCAACCCATAAGAGATATTTGAAGTGGGATCATACTTTGCACCAACCGTCTATTAAGGGGGTGGGGGGTTGATTTTTTAACCGCCTTTCTTAGTATTACGTTAGATTCAGAATATGAACGAGGTTTCTGAAAAAATTTGTACACATTGTACATGCTTTCCCAGTTAAAGGAGAGTCTAGAAAAGTTTAGCAAGAGCCATCTTAACACAGTTCAAAAATAATTCCCGTGCCTCAGAAGCGGAAGAACAGGCAAGGAAACTCTCTCCATCGTTCGCTCCCTGTGCCTGTACTTGAATAGAAGAGTATCGTGTATGTACCAAGAGATAAATAACCATAAATTGCCGCTAGCAGTACATCTAATACAGTTTCTTAAAATGATAGTCTTTCTGCCAGAATTGCATAGGAAACGTGGTTCAACATAAAAAAAGTGAAGTTAAGGAGGAAAAAAGTTACCCATAATTCTTCGGAGCATCACAAAACCTACTCTTCTTCATTTCGAACCGCACATAAACGCAAAAAAATGCAACAGATTGTATATTTTAGGTCTGATTTTTAAACGAATAATCAAATTCAAATTATACATCAAATTTCACTTATCATATAAAGTTTATTTAATTTCACTCAAAAAGTAATACACCATACACAAGGATGTTGAATGAATTCGAAAGTAGGCACTGATAACACAGATAATGCCAATTTACCCCACTTAACTTCAACAGCGTAATACAAGAATTTCTCTCGAGTGCAAAGAGAGCTTTTCGGTCAAATCCACTTTCGACAATAATGCATCTTTGACTGTCAATTGCAATACAGAAATTCGCCAAAAATGGAATTTAAATCCAGAGGCACGACCTGTCAGAGCAAGCGGCCCACGCTTTTTATGCGGCGCTGACGGCCATAAGTTATGAAGTTTACTAAACTTGTTCAAAGTTAAAAACAAAAGACAACGTAAACCGGACATGTGAATAGGAGCATGATCAGGTGTTGCCCACAAACTCAATCCTACTGAATTCAATGATATTAATCTTACCTAATTCGCAATCGACAGTCCAACCTTAAGCCCATGTCAAACCCTGAGTTGATTATTGTCAATTTTGGATTTCAAAATACTCCATTATGATAATGCTCTTGATTTGAGATACATTTTTTGGTTAATAAATACTAATATACATATGAGAAACAACTTAACGTTACGCACATTTAGATCGTACACAACACGCAGGAACACACGAATTCCCTTCAGATTCTCGCGCTAGAACGCACCTCAGCATCAAAACGGAGTAGAAATGTAGATGAACTCCACGCGAAACAAAAATTCGGTTAAAATTTTCCTAAAATAAATTAAAGAAAACTACTGCGTTCCACAGAATCTGGGTTTAATGCTACATTTCGGCAAGGAGTGAAATGACCAGTCGCTTTGGTATCTACACTCAAACATTTCACACACAATTCCCACACGAGATGACACGGATAATATTTCCTTTCTCTGAATCGCACTTCTCAAACATTAGGTTAGGGTTTTGATTTCATTGTTATTCAAAGTTGAACTTGTGTTGAATGTTGCTACTGACGCAGCAAGTAGAATTACTTCAAGTTTCATTTGTTTATTTTTTCGTTTTCTTTACCTTTTGGATTGAAAGCAAAGATTAAAAACTAAAATGCTTTACATTTTGCGAAAAAAAAATTCTTGCGGAAAGAGAAAAGCGTCAAATTTTATCTGAGAACCTAACGTCTTTCCATCGAAGAAGGGACGCCTAGGATAACTTAATACTACGGAGGACAATGGGAGAGCCACAGGCGGCCGAAATTTGGTCAAGGGTTTAACAAGGACGTAGTTTTCACACACGACGCAGCTGTGCAAGATTTTAGCTCACGATTCAACGAAAGCTCTTCCAGCTTGCGTGCAGCCCTCATCTATCAGCGACGCGAGAGCAGTCACAAAGGAAGAATAGCTTATTTACGATGTGATATGTATTTCAACAAAGTTTTATGATTAAACCATGTCAAATGAATGAAATATTCATTTGTACAAACTAAGATCAACTATTTAAACTCCGAATGGACTTCTCGCCCAAAACTATTCTTTTTTAATATTTGATGTTTCTGTTTATGAATGAAAAAATTTTAATTTGGAATGGAAAAAAAGTATGATACTGTAACATGTTTTTCGCATTACATTCGTTATCAGAAGGTGAAACGTGGATTTAAACCCATTACAAAAAATGTAATGAAGTTTCAATTTACAAGTCGCACCGGGACGCGGGGGCTAAAAGCTAACAGCTTTAATTTCAACTCTGCCAGGGCATCTTGAATTGACGCATTTTATGAAGATTCCTGAAAAACATTTCAACACAACTGCCATGAAATTTTATTAGCAGAATTAAAAGTAGGGAGTGTAGATTTCTTCGAATGAATAAAAAGTCAGCTTTCAAAATATTAAAAAAAAGTTAAAACAATTCAACAACACAGCTCGATCTGCAACATAGAGCTGGGAAATATTCCACCTCTAAACCAATGCTCACCAAAACGATACTCAGGTCCGTACACCAGCGCAGCGAAGTTCAAACCTGAAAAGCTGCTCTAGGTGGCCACTCAACCTAACCTTCCAAGTCACCTACGAAGACCGAATTAGTCCTCAAAATCTGAACTCTATATAGAAGACAATAGCCGCTAATTATTTTTCTCACACTCGGTAACTAAGTTTAAAAGAAACCTACTGCCAGTACACATTACAAAGCAAAATCAAATCCAATATTGTCGCCCGTGACTCAACGTCTAGTAATGTAAAATTTCGCAAAAATTTTCGCTCGTGAAAGGTCCCAACGTATTTTCATAGCATGTTAATTAGGTTAGTTTCACTTAGCTAGTTTCTTATTACCGACGTTAATTTTTGGTTATGAACAGCCAGTTTTTTTAAATTGCCTCTCAATTATTGAAGCATTTCTATTTTACAAATTAATGGGCTGAATTTCCAATGAATGAGAACATATGACTACAATTTCCGGAGCAGTTATTACCGTCCGAAATATGAATAAACCTTTTAGAAGTAGTTATAATTAGCACTGCAAAATCTACGAAGAACAAGAAACAAGGAGACAAAAGCCTCAGTGAGACACACGCTCCATAAGCACATCGCCCCCACACCACTTTTAGTGCTGCACTGAGGGGCGTCAGGCGAACAGCCATTCAACTTCGCGGACTGCACGTAGTCGCTCCTCCCACCTGCAGTAATGAGGTCAGGTCATTGGCCGAGTAGAGTGACGTCATGCGTGTGCATTTCTTGCATGATGATACCACAGATCAATTACAAGAAGATGGTTCAGTTCAACGGGGAC
>VOMN01039912.1:0-13784 GCA_014899125.1 Orchestia grillus
GTTCTTCGTCATTCCTCATTTGATTGTAAACCTGCATCTTATGTAAATTACTTGCAGTAAATAAATGTTTCTAAATGGTTCTAAGCTATCGTTTTTAACAAACAGTTGAAGCCGGTACCCATGCAGTGACTTATGGACTTTGGGTTTCGCCTGAGTGAACCAACCCGACTACAGCACCAGTTTTAGGGATTTAGATGAGAAAACAGCTGCAAAATGGTTATGATTATACGTCATTAAATAATCTGAAATCGAAGGATTGTATAATATGATGAATACAGACCGGGGTGGTGCAGGTACTTTCATATAGCACTCCGTATTCTAGAAGAGGATATGAATTTCTTCCCTGTGTGTCATATAATTTTCTTGCACGGTATCAAAAATGAAAACTTAGAGATCAATTTATTGTATTTCTTCTTAATTTGTTATATTTCACCTCAATAAGACGCGAACTACAATCATATCCGAGCATTGTGTAAGCGAACACACTGGGCGTTGGTAGGGAACTCACTGGGCGTTGGTAGGGAACACACTGGGCGTTGGTAGGGAATTTCATGAGACACGTTTTCCAAATTTGAATAGCTGACGGGCTTTGCCTGCCTACACGCTTTCAACCTCTAGAGAATTACGTAGTAATACCAACCACTCATATTATGTTGACGCCCGTATTATTTTGATACTCGTCTTATGCTGACATCCACGTTATTGTGTTACTCGTATTGTATTTACACTCGAATTGTATTTACACTGGTAATGTATTTACACTCGTATTGTATTTACACACGAATTGTATTTACACTCGTATTGTATTTACACTCGTATTGTATTTACACTCGTGTTGTATTTACATTTGCATTGTATTTACACTCTTATTGTATTTACACTCGTAGTTTATTTAAACTCGTAGTGTATTTACACTCGTATTGTACTTACACTCGTATTGTATTGACATTCATATCATTTTGCCCACATACGTAACATGTTGATGCTCTTATTATTTTCATATTTGTATTACGTTGACATTTGTTTTATTCTGACATGCGTCTTCGAATGATATTAATGTTATTTTGATGCACATATTATGTTTCAAGTCCAATAACTTTCATACCTGACTTGTGTTATTTCTGCAGGATACTGAATAGCCGATGACAACTTTACACCTATTTTGTCAAAAATGTCAGTATTTTTCATTAAGTTTAATTTAGAAATTAATTTCATGTCCTAAAGATTAGAAAATCACTTCAGCAAACCCAATACACGTGCTGTTGAAGGAGATAGTTGTTAAAAAAAATTACGCTCTCAAGTTTTTGTTTATTTTGATTATTCATGAATAAGTAATAACGACTTAAGCATGGTAAAGTAGCATGAAATAGTAAGCTAAACGGGTAGCATTTTTATGAGGAATTTTGTTTTGATTCTTAAGCCAAATTTTACTTCTCCTTTCGAGTCAAACAATAGTTCTTGCATTCAAATTTCATGCCAGAAAAGCTAACTGTCCTAATGTTCATGTAGAAAAAATCATTCAGTAAACACTTCTTCTTGATACTAGACGGAGTAAAATCATTTTTTTTCAAAAATTGAGTCGAAACTTCTACTGTGAACGAGTACCACTGGATGTAGGAAACAAAAACTTCTAATCACGAAGCGCTAGTGGCCCTAAGTCAGCTGGTGGATTACCATCTAATCACGAAGCGCTAGTGGCCCTAAATCAAATGGTGAATTACCATCTAATCATGAAGCGCTAGTGGCCCTAAGTCAGCTGGTGGATTACATAAGCAATCGCTAACACCATGCAGCAGAGGAGACAACCTGTCTCTTCTTAATGGCTACATCACACGCTCTGCACTCTGACTTCTTGAATTTCGCTGAACAAAATATCGTGGAAATTCTACTAAACTGTCTGAATAACGACTGAAAAATCTTTGGCCTACGAAGCAATCGAGCATTTGTGACTAGGACATAAGATTAAATATCGGAACATTGACTCATAAAGTACATAAACGTAAATGTGGTAGGAATATCTCTCAGAGAATAATGAATGTTGTCTTGTTGACACCCCCAGAAAATTACACAGATAGACCGACTCAGTCCTCGAAAGGATTCTGAGACACGAAAACAATGCAAACCAACAACTCCGCGGCCCCGACTGCAGCTAAGAGCGGTTGTCATCCAAACGTCTGGATTTCACGCAGCAAAACATTACACTTCCCATCGTAACCCTGATATGAGAGCCGCTTCTGGAGTTTATTAGATGGCGGAAACACTTGGGAGAAATTATTTTCATGAGAAACTGCATCGACCATCGAATTATTTTCTGCTCCTTTCCACTGGAGCGTTCTAGAATTGAGGGAAAAAAGCAACGACTGAACTAAACCGAGCTTCATGGACTTAGTAGATAGAGCCGTAAGCATTTATGTTTTAATAATTCTAGGCTCAAAGACTTAGCAAATTACTTTCGTTGTATATACTTCGGTTTTAAATTCCTATACCTCAAAACTATTCAAGATTTGCTTCACTGGCCGTTATCATAGTGTGCAACATTTCAGTCGGACGGTTTGCTTTAACGCTTTCTCCGTTGTCCACTCTACGAAACAAACGGATGTCGGTATATATCAAGATGTGTGGAAAATTCTGACATATTTTCAATAAATTTTTTATTACGTCATCTAGGAACCTGTATTTTGTCTAATAAGATTGCAATTAAAGATTTATCATTTCGGATAAGAATATTCTTTGATCATGATTGCATTTATTAGATCCCTCATTTCAACTTTCATTTGTTGACTATCAGAATAGGTAGCGGAAGCTTTCATGTTCGAGTGGCGATGTTATCTTACATTTGAGAAAGTGAAACGCTACCAAAATTATAAGAAGCATTTTTTCGTGAGTTTGGTGATGCTGCTGCGAGTAAATTAACTAATCGGAGAAGGCTTGCAAGACATTCTCCAGATAATTTAGCGTCGAAAACAACCATTGCAATGTGTATTTGTTTTTAAAACTTGATGTTCTAAAAGCAAAATAAAAGAAAGATCAATTGTTATAAAGAACTCGTAAGTAAAAGATTTAAGCGACTCCAAAAGTAGAATTTTTCCCTTTTCGCAATGAAAAAGCTCCTAGAACCGTCCTGAAAACTAACATTTACCTTCTATCCTGCGAGCTAACATTGCGATCCTCATACCCATTAAAGGATCAACTCGAGAATCATTTCCGCAGTGGATATTGAAGGCAACGTTTTCTCATGCTACAAGAGTAAATTAGTGTAATGGACGAGTGGGAAAATCGTGCACTAGGCTACACTAATGAATCCAAATTAAGATGTAGCTCAATGTTGGGTACTAAATCCTTGGAAAGCTCTCCCAGCTACTTTATCCAATAATGCGTGGAAAGTTCAGTGTCCATGGAGTGACTACTGCTATACACAGTGTCTGTTCTCTGAACTGAACAATTTAGAAGAGTTTTATGTGTCGCGTTCATGATGAATGTAGCCGTATGAATTAAAAACTCGTATTCAGAAGTTGTGTTGGTTGTACTAGATACGCAGTAATGGAACCTCGTCTCAATAAGCACTTTTATTATCTCGAAAAGTTTCATGTGTGAGTGTTCACAAAAAGCCTAACCCGTATTTCAAGAGTCTCTCTCAAGAGCGACAGAGCTCCTCTCGTAATCTACAGACTGCTGTAATTGTATTTTGAAAAGAATGCTTAATTAACTCGTTCTCTTGAGACTTGAGATTGTGAGCAGCAAGTCTGCTAAATGGAAGACAAAAACAAATGAACTCGTCTGGATGGCAGCCAGAATGGAAGTCCCATTTGCGTCTGCTTCTTTTCTTGACCAGCAAGTTTTTATTGGTCGAGTTCATCAGAGCGGTGCCCAATAGGAAGCCGTCACTGCATGGCAAGACGAGCTGCCTGTAGCAGTCGAGACTACCTCGCCTAGAAATGCTTACGAAGGGCCTCGATGCCTGGTATCACTTGCAAGGGATGTTCTTCATGGCCTTCATGGAAGTATGAAATGTATACCGAAAAAATTTCAGTAAGTGAAATGACAGTCCTGGACTGTCTAATAAAAGTCAAACCATTGTGGCAGTGAGTCCGCAGCATGACTCTACAGTTAATGTGAAACACCTCCCTTTTTCCATGCTTAGAAGTAGAATCGAATGAATATTCAAAGAAATTTTCTCGTTGCTTCAACAGTGAATTTGAATACGCATGAACACACCTGAATAGATGTAAAAAATTCAGGCGTGTACAATGCACGGTAGAGTTTAGGACGAGCAGCGGTCGATTTCTTCCTAAATTATTTGAGCGCTGCCAGCACGGCCGAGGATCATGCTGGCAGTGCAAACCAAGTCAATGTCTGGTACGTGATTAAGAACACCAATTGTTCGTTCGTATTTAACTTTTTTAGCCATAATACTGCTATCAATACCTATTCAGTATGTTTAAGAAGCTTCAAAAGGATTGTGAATCTGTAAAAGAGACCAGAAATGTAGAGTAACATGGATATGTTGTTCTGAACGTTCAAAAAAATACAATTTGGGAAGCTACGGTGAAAAACTTTCAAAACTGAATTGGATTTTGGTACGCTCAATTTTGACGCCAATATATAGAGCTACCTGCGTATCTCGTTTCTCGACTTCCCAGTCCATTAATCCTCTAGGTACTGAAATGTATTCCTGGAGGCCAAGAAAGGCAAACTTCCTCAAGGGGTAGATTTTTGCCACTCGCCATGAAAATGAATTTCATTGTAGAAATTCGCTCATGAAAGATTCCGAGCTATTTACCTTCATTTTTCCGGCAGGGCTGCGGTGCGCTAAAAATCGCCTTGCAAACGGCGAAGACCGATTCTAGCTCACCCCGTAGGACCGGTGTCGGCAGCTCGTGAGGTCTACGCGACTAGGCTTCAATACGCTGTCAGTCGTACCCAAATTTGTACGAATGTATTAAGAAATACATTGTGCGTGGGTGGCTCGCATGGAATGTATTTAAGCAGCGAATGGTGAACTCACTTATTTTCAGAACTCAAGTTTATTTTACACTAATTACTCGTGTGATTTCCTCGTGATACAAAACTGCTGCCATTTTCAATATTAGCTCAAATATTCTTCCAAGCATTAATAGTAATAAAAGAATAAAATAATTTTAAAATGTACAACGTTCGCTTGCCTAATGACAGAAGTTATACTGATCTTTCAAATCTGTTCTGCAAAATGCTTTTCATATGAGTGTGTTCTGATCACAAATTAAAAATTCCCTTAGTAAATACGAAATGCAGGACGTTTTATGAAGCGCAGTGAACAGACATTTATTCTTGCTTAATTTTGCCAGGTTTTGCTTCCTTTAGTTTTTCACAGCACTTCTAATGACGCTGTAAAGATAACTCAACCCAGTCGCTCGCAGCCCAATTTTTGCTTTGCTCTCTCACGATACCTAATTCAAATTTGCACGAATGATGTTGAAATTGGCTTACAATTTCAAATTACATTTGCTCCTTTGAAAAGAACTGTGCCCTTTAAAGTTTTCTTATTTTAGACCTGAAATATATCTCATTCCCGTTTCTCCAGACTCATTTTTTTCTTTTGGCAAATTAGTTATGTAAATTAGAGGAACGACACCAACGCCGCCGAGACCACAGTGAGGGCGTCGCGGTAATCTTGTTTCTGCGTTCCTGTAGTTATCTCAATGCTACGAAATGAATAGTTTTTTGAAAGTCAAATGCCATCCTATTTTGTAAAGCTCACCTCAGCACTGACGCAGAAGTGTAACCACAAGCTTGAAGTATTAATCTTGTAATCCTATAAAATTACGTCAAATCACGCCTGATACATCCAATGAATCCAATACATACTGTAACTACTAAAGTACCAAACGATATTATGCAGAGTAGTGAGACTGACGCATCTGTGAAGGTTCCGGGACTGCACGTAATTAACTCGCCGTGTTCTGAACATTCAAAACCGAGCCCAGGCGCCTCACGCGGAGTCCTCAGCTCAAAAATTCATTTCAGTACAAAAATTTCCATTAATTCCAACTCATTTTACCGTTGGGTTTTCAATGCCTTACAACTCCTGGTGTAGTGAGGGATGTGAGGAATGTGGGGTTTAGGCTTCCTATTCCAAGGGAAGTACTCCGTGGTCACGTGAAAAGCCTCGCCTGAACTGAGGCTCGAACCCTGGTCTTGTCGGCTGTGAGGCCATCACGCTAGTAGCACTACACCATGGAGCTCACTACGAAAAACGTAGCAGGAACTTTAATTTATATTTAAATCCTTAAAGTTATTTTAGTTAGGTCAGTAAATTTTCATTTTGATTTGCAATAAAATATTTAGTTTTACGAGTCACTCGCGCTAAATTTCCCAATTTTTATATTTATTTGCGCCAGCTTTCAAAACAGTGAAACATTTGAAACACTGATGAAAAACTTCAATTTTTTCTAGAAAGAATCTCAACCCGTTACAAGCATGCAACTTATTTTTGAATAAATGTTCTAATTTTTCATGAACTGGTTGCTTGGATGTCATTTTTTGCGTGTTGTATTAAGTTGGGTTGGAGACCTTTAGAAAATCTTACTATTAGAATGGCAGGTAAGACAATACTTTTAAAGAGCATTTGTTTATTATTTCAGTCATTTCACGAAACTGAACATTTCTGATACTTTTGAGGCCATAATCAACCGCTGCAAAATAAAGGAAGTTATGAAACAAAATCAGTACACTTTTATAATCAAAGTTAGAAAAATGTGGAATAACATGTATAAAAATTTTTAATAATAATATATACATATCATATGCCAAAAAGATAACATAAAAAACTTTAATGTAATTAAAAGGGGATAAGACGACCCCAAATTATTCAATTTTGGTTTGAGTTGTGAGATGTTCAAATATTTCATTATATTCAAACTTGTAGCATTCGAGACGTAGGTAAAAGTTAAAATTGAAAAATTTAAAATTGATACCTTGACACCGCATTTGGAAGCGTGTTCTCTGACTGATGAATAAGGAGGACTAGCTAAAATTGAACGTGCTCTAGGAAGCCGGCCTGCATGCTCGCGGAATCGATGTTATCAGATTACGTTGCTGACATCCAACATAATCAGACCCTATAAGCCCATACAATCGGCAACACTATTCGCAAATTATTCCATAGCAGAGTTCAGGTGGTAAACGGTCCTTAAGTATGAAACGCGAACCTAATGTAAACTTTTTTTTCAGAATTGAGACAAAATCTATACAGGGAAAGAACTTTGCTGCTAAACTAGACAGATCCCTCGAACGTTTATCAGACTAAATTTCGCAACAAGTTAAACTAAAGTACATTTTTTTTTCTGTATTGGTCTTGTGCAAGGCAAGGAACATGCTTTAAATCTAGAAATTTCCTGGTTACCGTTGACATAAATTGAACAGGAAAGTATTCCTATGAAAAAATCTTAAAAAATTCAGATTGTTGGGGCTTTGTGAAGTAGTTTGAGCTGAGATTGAAGGTGCGAGTTACTAGTGTTTTTATACTATTGGCTTTGAAGCGAAACTGACAAAAGCTGAAAAAGCTGATTTCCAAACCCGTAAACGTGCTTTTGCGATACCCAGATGAAGTGAACTTATTGTGCGTTTTGTGATACCCAGATGAAGTGAACTTAGTGTGCGTTTTTTCAACAGAGCAATCAAGCTAGGAGAACTTTTTGTACTGCTCACATTTTATTGTAAATTTAATACTGTGATGTTTACTATTGAGGTAGCCTAAAAATTTGGGTGCGTGAGTATAGTCCTCGAATGAAACGAAAGGATCATCAACATACATTTGATGAAAGAATAGTGTAAAATCAGCAGAACGTTGTGAAAGCCATTCTTGTTCATAGAAGCACATGAATATATTGGCGCGAGTTGGAGCTAGCAGTACGCCCAATGCCCAAGCCTTCTTTTTTATAAAATTTGCCACTAGAAATGAAAATTGAATTGAGAATAGACATTTCCAAAAGAGTTTGAAATAAACTTCGAGTTCGACCAAGGACAGTTTGATTTGAACTAAATAAGTATAAATATTCACAGTCTCATTTAAAGGAACATTTATGAAGAAGTTCTCAACATTGAACGAGGCCCAAAAATAAGAGTTGGCAAATGTTATCAACGTCACTTTTTCAACAATATTTTTGCAAATACCCAATAGCATATTGATTGGTGGTAAATGATGTTAATATTGGTACCAAAAATATTGCAATATTGAACGCAGGACAATTATGCTGCAAAAATGGGTTTCATTTAAAATTTGAACTAAATTCTACATTTTGAATTTTAGGCAGGCCACACAGTATACCAGAACTAGAGCAGGAACATACCAACTTTTATAAGCAGACTCAGAAATTGAGTCATTCTGCTTCAGTTTACGGGGAAAATTATTCTCCTTATGTTCTTTTTTTTGTATTACCCAATGAATTGACTCGATAATTTCGACAAATCTGCTGCGAATAGAAGTTATTTCAGCAAGCCTATTCACATAATTCAGTTTGTCCCACAGACCAATGCGCCGGCCCTTATTAGGATACGTTTCTATTAATTCTCTATTTCTCGTGAAGTTTTTCAACAGATGTAGATTTTTTATTGTAAAAATGACGGAAAATATTTTATAAGGCTTAAACTTGTAAAAATGTCTAAACGATGATCTTTTCAATTCATCATTACAGCTGTCAAAGTTTGTTCTCTGGTAATCTTTCAACGATACAGTTCATTTCTCAAGCGACAAAAAGTATTGGTAAAAATTCAACATACAAACCGGAAGGCATAAGTCTAAACCAAAAGCTGAAAGATACCAGAGACGCTGCGACAAGACAACAGTGCTGAAGTTGAAATTAACACTGTCAGGGCTGCAGGGTTCCAGGCTGCTAGAGATGAATGAAAAGGTTTTAAAACTTTCTGGCATGGATGCTTTTAGTTGTTGAGGTTAGGTCCGTCACGGCACTTTGCGCTCCACCAGACAGGAGTGGAGCCACGAGAATTTCTCACCTTCCGAGGTCCGCAGGGCAGCGTGCCGGTCCGAGATGAGCCTTCACCATCTTCCACTTCGAAAAAATTTCACCGAGTAGCAGTTTTGATAGCCATGCCCTGTAAAACTCGCTGGATACCAAAGGCTATTTGTATAATTTGCACTTCAAGAACTAGGAAAATGCAGCGTAAACTTTGTATTTGACGAGAAAAGATAAGTTTAGCTTTGTTGTAGTTTCTTGCTATAATTTTCGTAGTTTTGATACAGCTTTACAACGTCTTCGGCGTAATAACTCCTAGCATGTTTTACTAGGTTAGGTCAGGGTCCCTTAGATAATCTTATGGTTAGAATCATAGCAAAGACAGTACTTTTAAGAGACATTTTTCATTATTACAGGCATTTCTTAAAACTGAACTTTTTGGCTTCATTTGAAACCATCGTCAACAACTGTAAAAAACAAAGGCATGAAACAAATTAGTCCACTTTTTTTAAAATAGGAGTTACAAAGTGCAAGAAAACATTGTTTTTTCCTCTTAAGAGAACTTTCATGACATTTTTGTAACTATTTATAGCCAACACAAAAAGGACATTCTTTTTGTCTGCATTCTGCGTAGATCTCCGTATAAATGATTTTATGACACTCTCCCCGTGTTGATAATTTTATGACACTTTCCCCGTGTTGATAATTTCATGACACTCTCCCCGTGTTGATAATTTTATGACACTCTCCCAGGGTTGACAATTTTATAGCACTCTCCTCGTGCTGGAAGAACGTTTACTGCTTGAACTGTGCTCTGGAATCATGTGCAAATGTTTTTGCCCGCTGTGTGGGTCTGATTATGTTGGATGTTCGCAACGTAATCTTAGGACTCGATTCCGCGAGCAAGCGGACCTGTCTCTCAGGACAGGTTCAATTCTAGCTAGTCCTCCTCATTCAGGAGTCAGAGATCATGCATCCAAATGTGAGGTCAAAGTATCAATTTCAGATTTTTTAATTTTAAGTTTTTCCTCCAATTAAAATGCCACTAGTTTGAATTTATTAGAATCCTTGAACATTACATAACTTGAACAAAAATTGAACAACGTGCAATCGTCCTATCCCCTCAAAATTGAATCATGGGTTTTTGTACAATTTATTTTATTTTTCTAGCATTTGATCTGTACGTATTATTATTACTTTACATGCACGTTTTTCCCTATTTCTGTAACTTCTAATATAAAAAAGTGTAGTGTTTTGTTTCATGTCTTCCATTTTTTGAGGCAGTTGATGATGGCTTCAGGTCCAGCCGAAACGTTCAGTTTTATGAAGTGACTGTGTAAAAAGTAACTGTGTCTTTGCTGTCATTTTAATAGTAAGATCATTTATTACATTTTTCTATATTTTCGCCGTAATTCTAATAGAAAAATAGAAAAATATTGTATGGTCTGTCGAACGTCCATTGCCTACCCTATGTATTACCGTGGTCCAGATTCGATATTTTTGCTATCAAGCTTCACGAAATACAACGTCACCCATTGATGGGTAGATGAGTGAAATTTCTTAACCGCTTACATCGAGTGTTTTTCTAGGTATAAACAGCATCCAGTTATTGACAGCCAAATCATTTATTGTATTTAAATGGACCTACAGAATGTTCATAAAATAAAGATGAAATAAACAACCGGCTTTTTCTTACGGGCTAATCATCCTACCGGATGAGGAGACCGTCAATGTGTCAGCTAAAGTAACCAAAAAGTCCATGAGACAACGTGCGCATTAAACGCTTGCTTCACAGTCGTCACCGACCTGCTCCCTTGAGGCCTTTGGGGAGCGTTGTCACTGCTTCACTTTATCCACGTTCCTCCACCACTTGTATGTAGTAATGATTCTCTTCCACTCAGAGTATTGATTCTCTTCCACTCGGAGTATTGATTCTCTTCCACTTGGAGTACTGATTCTCTTCCACTTGAAGCATTGAAACTCTTAATGCATTGACGAATCTTCACTAGGAGTATTAGTACTTCCACTTGGACGATTGATACTCTTCTACTTAGAGAACTGACACTCCTCGTCCCAGCCTCAGTGTTGGCACATAGCATGCTTAGCTTCCGGTTCTACTCCCGGTGTGCCACGAATTCATTTTCATGTAGTTGCGGAGTGCTTTCCATGAGGAAGGAAAATCGACCTGTATTCAGGTGTCCTATCCGTAATGACAAGACGTTAAGAACGAATATGTTTTATTGCATAACAACGCTTTTAGAATAAGTTATTTCATATCATTCCATTTATGGAAAATCTAAACGATTGAAATTATACTCGTATCAAATTTTGCCTTATTGTTACGTCCCTAAAAGTGTTCTCTCATAAAATGACTCCTACAAAATGTACCTTTTGTGTAAGTATTCATAGCTTCCTACAGTTCCCTGAGATTGTTCTCCTAGAACAATATTTTGCCCAAACCAACTCAAAAAGAACATTCTTCTTATCTTCATTCTGAGTTGGTCAAGTCATATGGCTCCTCTCTATTTAAATATAAGAAATTAGCACGTCATTCATATTTGACAATCATTCCCGTGTTTTGTAACGAATAGAATTAAGTTTTAAACTTTTTTGGTCCCTCTCAGCCGGTCATAACCTCAGCTTGATTCTCACCCGTGTTTTCCATTCTAAATTCGCCTTGTACTCCTTGAGGCCCTGTGTCATGCGATTGTCATCGATGACTCTAGGGCCCAATATTCCTTCATTTAGTATATTTCACTTTACCACTCTCTTAGTTTAGGCTAACACCTCTCTATTTCCCATCCCTGAACCCAAGTGACAACCATCCTTCAATCTTGGCTTCTACTTCGCAATCTCCTATCGTTAATCAATTTATGTAGCTACCGACCTATCCTTATTCTTGGCTGCCACCCCCCAATCATTATAGTAATAAATCAGTCTAAATTACCGCACCATCGGACAATTTACAACTCTTCAATTTTAGCCTAAAACAAAATGACAACATCTCACTTCCTTTACCCTATTACGATTATCAGCCCTTAATGCTTAACGTATTTCATCCTGTACTCAAAATATGTTTTCACTGAGTCGTAAAGTCCCTCAGCTTGGGCTTTTTTTTTAATTGTTCTGCCCGCTGGCGCTCAGCAAGCTTCGCTGCTAAGTCCCCGTGTTGATAATTTTATGACTCTTTCCCCGTGTTGATAATTTTATGACACTCTCCCCGAGTTGATAATTTTATGACACTTTCCCCGTGTTGATAATTTTATGACTCTTTCCCGTGCTGATAATTTTATGACTCTTTCCCGTGTTGATAATTTTATGACAATCTCCCCGTGTTGATAATTGTACGACACTTTACCCATGTCGATAATTTTATGGCACTCTCCTCGTGTTGATACTCTTGGCAGGAAATAAAAAGTTTAGTATTCCCTAGGCGGAAACTTTTTATCTATGAACGACTGGAAAAGTTTTTCCGCATGGGAATAATCTCATTTGGCAAGAGCACGCAGCTGGTAGCGTTTTTACTGAGCTCTTTGCATAGGAGTTTTTTGAGTCACCAACTTCTGCTATTAGCAAGTCGCAATGTTTTTATCCCAAGCATTTTACTGTTCGTTAGAAGTAAAAGCTCAAATGTTCACGCATGACAGATATGTTCTTGCTAGAGAACAGCGGCCGAGTACATCGCTCAGCACACATCACGCTGCACTGGCCTTTGTAAGAAGCGCAGCATCAGTATACACTGAGCGTTAAGTTGTTACCGAGGTAACTATTTTTTAAATATTTTAAAAACCTTTCAATTATTTCACTTAGAATTTTTACACAATGCTGGCAATATTGACATGAGCAGCCCACGAAATTTTCGTGCTGATCTGCGCAATGTAAATAGACTTACACCATCTCTGGGGTTATCGAGGTGAAACAAGTGTGCCAAATTTATTGAAAGGTGTAAGAAATTTGTAAGAAGATGGGCCGTAAAAACAGTTTAGGTGACACGGTAAGGAAAGTTATTACCTCGAAACTCTCTGAAAGTAAAGCTACCCTAGAAATTTCTAAAATTGTAAGATGTCACCAAACAGTAAAGAAATTCACCGAAGGCCAGGTAAAGGCAAGTCGAGGGGGATTTCACGGCGTTCCATGTTGCGAATTGACGAGAGGCTACGAAAAACCCTGGACTTTCTGTTTGTATTTTTTATTATGTATCTTATTATTTTATTATCTTCTTTAGTGCATTAACGTTCAGATGTAGCATTAGTACACATTTGTTTGCTCAATTTTGTGAATTTTATTAAACCTCTTTAATAATTTCACACACTATATTCGCCGTGAAAATATCAAAAATGGAGCCAGTTTCTTTCGATGGTGCAGAACAGCCCGAAAATTTCACTGATTGCGTATCTAATTAATGCCTAGGTTGTGTGAAAATCGTATTTGAATTTAATGTAAGGGTTTGAAATACTAAGAAACGATGATAATTTGGTATGTAGTGTACATATATGTACATATGTGTATAGGGTGTACGTTAAGATAGGAAGGTAAGTGAAAAAGTAAACGCAGGTCTCCCGAAAATTTTTATATCCACTAAAGAAGAAAAACTTTCCTTATAGCTTTCCCTAATATTCTGCATGAATGAAACGCACCTTTGTTATCATACGATCAGTGCCTGCATCTCGCCTTAAAGATGGTCTTGTTTTGCTGAGGCAGCCAGGCCTGCACCTCGTATTGCATCACTACAACTTTCGGTGATCAGCCCACTGGCACACCTCTGTAGTGGTCAGCCCACTGGTACACCTCTGTAGTGGTCAGCCCACTGGCACACCTCTGTAGTGGTCAGCC
>VOMN01039914.1:0-17388 GCA_014899125.1 Orchestia grillus
GAGTTGCTGTGTGAGTGAGGGAGTTGCTGTGTAAGTTAGGGAGTTTTGTGTGAGCGAGGGAGTCCCTGCACAGATGAGGTGGTGACATGTATAGGGGATGGAGTGACATGTACAAGTGAGGGACTAACATGTACAAGTGAAGGGGTGACATGCTCAAGTGAGGGAATGACATGTACAGGTGAGAGGATTGACATGTACAGCAGAGGGGNCAGAGGGGGGGGGGTATATGCGTACACTAGAGAGAGGGAGACATTTACAGGCGACTCATGATTTGCAGGCTTATTATGGGATATAAAGTGGAGTAGAAAAGGAACTCGTAAATAATGTACTATAGTTCAATATTTGAGTGAAATGGGAATAATTTTTCAAATGATTGTCAGCGGCTTTTCCACAAAACTTTGGGGTGCATGCTTTCAAGATCATATCCAAGTTGATGAGTTAGCGGCCAGTCTTGCGACATGCTCGTAGAGTGAAGGGAAATTACACTTGGTGAGCTATAGAGTAAAGCTTTGTATTTCCTTTTCGATATGAACAAATTTTGACTACGTTGAATATCACAAACAGCGGCTTTTGCCGTAATGTAGTCTATTTCGGAGCCGATAACGAAAACTACACTCCGTTTGGTACTCGAATTTAGGTGGTACTCTTCTGTAAAAGAGGGAACAACAGACCAACTCTGTAGCTGTTCTGTTGCCATTTTGAATTCATTCGACGCATCAAAATCAATCAACGTCTTGAAGCCACGACAGGAGTACAAATTACGACTATTCCAACTTTAAAATTCAGCAAATCGACACAAAATTGCTTGAGCTGCATTAATCGTTGCACTACACTCAGTTATCTTCATTAGACGAATATAAGCTCAAATGCATCGTGAAGTTAAACCAAAAATTCAAATCAAATCAGCATTTGCCGTTGGAATGTATTAATAAATTTCGCATAGTTCAGCGTGCTCAATCTACTCTACATTTATTAAATAAGGGTACCAACGTTAGGGTGTTAAGAGATGTTAAATTAATTTTCGGATGGTATCAGAGGAATTAGACTTTTTTCGAATTGAAGACGTAATTAGACAAGACTTGTCTGTTATCTGACGAAATAAAATGGTAAGGGCACCGTAGAGAGACATGACGGCAAGTGAACTACAGACATCAGAGGGCGGCACAACGTTTGGTGTAGATCAACTCGAGTGGGCGTAGAGGGTATCATATACAGACACAACTTCAAATGTATATAAAACTTAGGGTGTCACAACTTTTGATTTAGAGGCAAAATGGAGAATATGTGGAGAGGGCATCATAATCATCATAGACATAGAAATAGTTGTAGGGGCCGCATATATATAATACATACAGTTACGCATAGACAAGAGAGGAAAGATGAGCAGGAGGGATGTGGGGGAGGCGATGGAAGTGGTCCCTCTGCCGGCCACCCCCGGTAATACGAAGCGCTGGCCCCCGGTCTCTGCTGAACCAACAACACCAAAAAACGACGCGTGTCATCAGGGCTTCAAATTTTTGCTCTTTTCTCCCTCATCTCCTTCCTTCTCTTCTACTCTCTCTTAATTCCTCATTCGTTTCAAAGTATCATGTCATGCCCTCTCATTAAAAGCTAACATGCGTATTTTGATTGCAACAGGTACTTCTATGTCGTAATTTTTGGTTGTCATATGAAACAGAAATTGATGGAACGCAGTCATAGTGTCAAGCTCTTGATGTGAGGACAATTACCTCAAGCTTGAATATGAACTTATTTCGGGTGAGTTTGTCTGCTTCAGGCCGAGCTAGAAACAGTAAGAACTGTCTCAAGGGTATTGTTTCTAGAGCACACTGGTGAGCTGTAGAGCACGAGCAGTCTCTTTTCATATCAGGTGATGTAGTAGTCGCAATTTTGTAGCGCTTTAGTTGTTTGGACTATGTCGCGCTTCATATCATTTGACCAAATTCCTTCCTCTAATAGAAAATTGGTAGATTCATCTATAAGAATTGACTTTGGGATGTCAACCTTCGAGAATTCAGAATTTAAATAACTGTGGAAGCATCACAAGTTCGCGCGTACGAATTCAGTGGTGATACGTTTTTGATCTCGAGCACCAAACTTGCCAAGTGATGATTCACAAAGCCGGCACATCCAGTCTGGAGACGTCACGAAACACGAACCAACTACAGGACAATAATCTGGGAAATTACAGGGTGGTGCTGTAGAGTTGGCAGGAAGAGCGATTCCCCCAATGGAAGAGTACATCACATCACACGTGCTGCTTTCTAGACGTACATCATTCCACAGTTAAACCACTTGAGGTGGGTTCCACGGTACGACCATCACTGGCGTGCGTAACCTCTTAATCGGAACCTTGAAATACATGCCATTTCGTCGCTGAAACTTCTACGTAGGAAGTTATTAAAACAATATTGAAACAAGGCCCGTTTTACCAAACCAGCAAATAATCACGCGTAAAAATATGTGCTTGAATTGAACACAACAGCTTTCGAGTCAGTGAGTAGCGGAAGTAAACTTAGTTCTGTGCGCAAACACCAACCTACAACGTACCAATCAAATTGGTTCAGTGTAGAAGCCGATCAACGTTTTCGAACACCACTATTAACGAACGATCGATTAACGCCGAAGTCTCATTCCGTTGTCCTCATTTCCAGCATTTCTACAATAATTGTGAATGGCGTCAATATGGCAGCCGCGCTACTCGTTGCAGAAGTGCCTTTATTCCACAGCCTTCGATAGTTTTCGAGATAAATTCACGCTACGTGCCAAAGAGCAACACAATAGACCGTATGTCCGCAACATTTTACAAGGTATCCGCACTGAGAAGTGTCACTCGAGTCACGAGGTGCCAGATGAGTCGATACGACGAATGGACGTGTTCGTATCATGTTAGCCTGGTCCCTCTTCCCAGCCGCTGGCGTCACGAGCAACTCCAAGTAGTTACATATACCTGACAGGATACGCCAGCCAAGGATGAAGTGTCCATTGCTTCTGTCGCTCCGATGTTCAATTTATGTTCTTTACATCAGAGAAGTAGAGTCACACTCCAAGTTGGTGGCTTTGCTGTAGGTCGTGTCAAGGCGAGCGTGTACGTACGGGGTCGTTGAGACCAAGGGCGGAACAAATTGGATTCAAAGTTGTCTCTACTCTCCGGTAAACGAGATGAATATTGAATATGATAAAAAAAACGAAGGCAGAATGTTTGAGCCCACGTAGCTTTGAATGAATGCTAGAGCACCTGCAGAATACATAATGCAAAATAATGAAGTCTTGACAAGAAACTCTCGTCACTACAGGAATTGCAGAAGTTGAGTGATTTCATCGCCTACCAGCTGGCCGCTGAGACGAAGAAGCAGGCCTGAAGCACCACTGCCCAGTGGTGTGGAGGACTTCCAGCTCACATACACGGTGTAAGAAGAAGAGCCTGTACGGTAACATCTCACAAGCAAGAGCCTGACACTACGACATCTCTCAATATTTGATGAAAACTAAAAAATTTTAATGCGCTACAATTTGGACGGAAACACGAGCAGATCTAATCAATACACAAAAATATAGATTGGAACATGATTCTTATGAAAAATTGTTACTTGATAGAGACGAATGGTATCAATGCGAGATAGACTCTACATAGGGAGAAGTAATTACCATCTACAATTTGAGATGGCTCTTCAAGCTTGATAGACTGAAATAAGAAAATATTCCTTACAGACGGCGATATTGAATAAATTACGTTATTCGACGTCATGGAAGTTGATCTGGGCCCAGATACTAACCCGAAATAGGGGATTACTTCGGAAGACCTACGTAGCAAATGCAGTAGACGTTGGTGATCTAGATACATGAGGTGAGAGGAAGCTTCCATCATGGTGGCACGTATCGAGGTAGTGAAATGGTTATTGAGTTTAAGTCATAGCTAGAGCTTAAGAAGTAATCCCCTTATTATTTTTGAGATCAAAAGTGAAGCGCGGGAGCCAAATAAATATTTGAAGAAAAAAGTTTCACATGTAAGTCGTGCATTTGACTAGATGGAGAGGGTAAGCGTCGAGGTTTCTAATGTCAACAATTTAAAAGGTCGTCTAAGACAAGAAATGCATATATGGTTCAAATATCTACGGTTTAAGGATGAGAGAAAATTCAACAATTCGAGACTGGACGGAACTCTACGGAGTGATTACGAAATATTTGAATGCTTGTCATGCACTATCTAGTTATCGAAAATGTCTCCGTTAACGACGAGGATTGTAATTTTTGCTCAAAATTCGGTCACATATTAGTTTTTCACATGGTTTATGAAGCTCAATAGTTTCATGAGATTATATGCAGTAGTTATTGTAATCTCATGTATTTTGTAAGAGCTGGAGAACCAACACTCATTTGCATAAGCACTCGTTAATGAAAAGAGAAAGTCTATTTAAAATAAAAAATAAACCATTATTAAAACATAGATATGAGTAAGAACAAACTCTAGTTATCTAAGTGGTCAAGGCTGAATTTGCAACCTGAAAAATAAAGAATAAAATTTCCTACTTTCAAGTCTAGCTTGTGAGTTTTCATATACACGACAGTGTGAGACGGCGCCTTATTTACGGATTAAACACAATATGAGATAAACCTCAAGAGTCTTCTAGTATATCTAATTTAAGTGTTGGGAAGACATAGCAAATATTTACAAATCACTTTATTCCTCAAAAGAACAATTCATAAAAAGCACAAAATCTGAAATACCGAGAAAAGTACTGCAACATTTTTGAGGAATACATTAAAACTAGAATGTTAAGACTAAAAGGAAGGATTTTAGAAGCGAGCAAGTATTAGAGAAAGTCTAAAGGGCACAGTTAGATAACTACACAAACCAAGGCAAAACAGATATGATATATCGAGATAAATATACCCAACTGAGGTGTCACCGAACTGAAGGAAACGGATGTCGATGAAGGGTAGAGAAAAAGAGCCAAAGATGAAATGAAATGAGGGAAGGAAGAGAAAGATGTGAACCTCAAAGTGTTTCAAGCCATACCGTCAGGTTCTTTCTTCTCATCTCCTTCAGGCTCGATGTCCTCAGCATGGGTGATCCACTCCAGGTATCCTCGAAGATCCTCCTCGATCTGCTGCTTCTCACGCAACTTGCGGAAGTCTCCGCGGGCTTTTGCTTTCTCCCTCTCTTTCGAAAACTCTCTACACCACCCAGCCAAGCAACAAGCGAGTTAGTTAGGATAGCACACCACCAACAAACACATAACTCTCACTTCATTAGTGCTTGCCACGCTGGCGCCTCCTGAGGGAGTTGCAGGCCCACACAACACTCAGCATTTGTACTCAGTGCTGGAAAAATCAGCTATCAGCAGAGTGAAGTAACGTTCTTCTATTCCTATTCTAGAACGCTGAGCAGTGGCCAAAAAACTCCCCCTGGATTTGCCGATGTAATGTTGATTACTAAAGGATGACCGAGAGAATGATAGCAGAGATTTAAATTGCATGTTGACTGCGGGAAAAGTTGAAAGGTTGAAAATTGGAGAAACAGAAAAATAAGAATGCTTTTAAGCCAAGTATTCTATCTACAAAATATACTGGAACTCCAAACAAGTCACAAACTATCTAAATTGTGAGTAAGAAAGAGGAAAAGACTGCGTATCTAAGTTGACTTTAATGGAGAAAGCAGGCAAAACTTCAGGCCCAAATAGACCTCTACTTGCACAAATATTACAGAGAGGATATCAATAAAATTTCGAAGAGTTATCAACCAAAATGCGTTTCGCATTCCTGCAAACCTTGGCAGAGAAAAATCTAAAAGGACAAACTAATATTCACAAGTGGACCGCTTTCAGAGAGTCTGTCACGAGTCCCAGAGAGTCCACGAAATAGAAGAAATGCTAAAAAGGGCTGGCATGTTTACACAGGCAGTAGTAGCCCACTGCCAAACCCCTCTGAAAAGGATGCACATTGCAGTAAGGGATGCAGTTTGGTCCCAAGCGCTACGGTGGAGGTGAAACTTGAACTAAATTCGCTATGTTATTTTCTGCTCAACCAAACCAATACTGAGAGATCAAAAGCGTTAGAAGAAACGACACGATGCAGTCTCAAAACACTTTCAAAACAAACGTTGTTAGTCATTTTAATAAAGATTCGCAGGAGCATCACTGAAAGAGCTAGTGGTAAGTGAGAACCAATAATAATTGCCCTACCCTCGGTTTCTTTCTTTTCATCTCCATCACACTCGAGATCTTCGGCTGCTGTAATCCACTCGAGGTATCCCCTCAGATCTTCTTCTATCTGCTGCTTTTTACGGAGCTTCATGAAGTCACCCCTTGCCTGTGCTTTTTCTCTTTCTTTGGAGAATTCTCTGTGGGTATCGCATTTGTCTTTGTAAAATTCTAACTGAAAACACTGTTTTTTATTCTTTCCAAGGTGGATAAGGTTAACTGGCAATTCCGATTAAGAAAATCTGGATAAGAAGAAGGCGAGCATGATATTATTGGCTCTTGAATATGATTTAAATTTTTTTTTAATTTTTTCAATTGACATTCGGACGCCGTGTGGAACACTTGGGTAAAAGTGATTAACTTAAGTTGCCATTGTTGGAGATAAAATCAGTAAAACCTCCACTCTTTTTGTCCGTAGGATTTTAAATTAGCAGAAGAATACATTTTCAAGAGCAGACTATTTTTCTCTTCTCGGGGATGTGCATGATCAATTTCTTCTAGAAAACCTCTGCACGTTGATGCTGATTTTTTTGCATGAGCCAAGATTTATAAATTTCTATTTTAAATAGAAATATTTCCTGGAATATCTGATACAACGCTGGTTCATTGTTATTAGTTCTGCTACGTGCAAGCTATGGAGACTTTTCAAACAGTATGAAGATTAGTTACGACTGTAGTAGTCGAATTTCATACAACTTTATATGTGGCAACAACTGTAAAAATTTCAAAATTAGCATTTGCTTCATTAATGGCCGCTTTCCATATTCCCCTAATTTTAATAATTGGAATTCATTTTCAGTCATAAGAAGATGATTACGAACGCGCGTGATTCCACGAGCTGAAAAATTTGTTCTACTTACATAAGAAAACCACTAACACGGCATTAAATTATTTACCTTCCTATTCATCGCCGACGACATTCATGCGATGGAGCCCTGCTTGCACTCACAGACCAAATGGACCTAAATTTCAATATCTATGACCTCTCACCGTAGTAAGAAACTCTAAAAATCTCGCGGCGTTAGAAGTTGGCAGACAAAAACTGTTAAGAGAATCGAATAAACGTTTTTGACACCTGTAGTGAATGTTTTCCTACGTGAGAATGAAGAAAATAAAGAGAATTCAGGGACTCTAAATGTAAAAGGAAACATGATACAATTTCCAACGTCAAACTATTGCTGGTTCTACTATGTCCTAATTTGGAAAAAAATAATTGTCAAAATATGTTAGGCCATTAAGACATATATTTTCCCAATATTTCATCATTGTTTAAAGTTGTTTAAATCATTGCAATAGGAAATCGTCCGCTTCTCCAGATTGCTTCACGCCTGGACGATATGGATAATCGGAAGACGCAACAAAAAATACAGCACAAATGCATGGAACTTGGCCTGTAAGTCGACTTAGCAGTTCGTTTTCCCTCCTCCTCATTTTAACGGCTTAATACCCTGTTAAGTTGGGAATGTAGAAACTTCATACGATAGATTCCGTGCTGAGGAAAAATTCTTTCGCAGATTTAATAATGATTCTCTGGTCAGTAATTATTCACGGTGGGTTGTCGTATTCCTCTTTTCCCGTGTTCCGTCATGACAGTTTCAAAATACCAGCCAGTTGTAATGCTTAGGATCTTACGTTATCAGAAAATAGTTTAATTCGTTACCGTAAGCCCACATTGCTTGATACAAAAGTATCAACACTTTTGATACTTCTGTGCCACTGAATATTTTAAGATAGGGGTTGAAGCTCTGTCTCGTATAACTTTGTATCAATTCTACTCCATAGTACAGTCATGTAATTACTTCTGCACAACATATCTTGTCATTTACAGTGTCTACTGAAGATGAGCAAAGTACTGCTCTAAAGCTCTAGAGTAACAAAAAATTAGAACTCAAAACTCGTATGTTTTTACATGCATCTATTCTCTGATTCCGAAAAATTTTCAACGATGTTTCAATTTTGGTCAGGTTTTCGTGCGTAACTTTGAACTTTTCAAATTAGAAATAAACCGTTCTGGAATTCATGTGCGCATTGAAATTCCTTATTACATATATTTATTTTACCTATTACTTACGGATTGGCTTTTCGATCACCAAATTCAGAATGTATTCCATTGGTAAATATAAAAGAAAATCAAGCGTAACGTTACCAAGGAGTTGGTTACCGTCAGTCTAAACATAAAGTTTGTGTGTAAACGTAATCATATGACCGTGCTGCACTCTCAACTGGAGGAGTAAGACAAGAAGTGAAAACAGCATTTCTCGAGTCCCAAGTTAGCAAAATATCTTAAACACATTCATTAATGAAAAACAAGAAAAAATGTTTCCTATAAAAATAGATTAAAAATTGTCCTGATACGAATACCGCCGCTACAGTTACTAAAAAGAAGGGTCAGAGGCGCAGAAATTTAGCACATCTGAAGGAAGCCATTGATGAACTGACGATAAAAATCCTAGTTTGGTAGAACAGCTGATCACTTCAAAAATAGCCTTCACAGCGTTACATTGGGAGCTGGGAGCGTGATGATTGCTCTCCACAATACTACAATTGACGAGGACTTGCATGGGCTTAGGGCACAAACGTTCAGGGAGCTACACAAACATAAGAAAAGTGACCTATATATATGTATGCTAGCGTTTTAACCAAACAATACCTAATGATACCTCTGCTTTTTATTCGTTAAAATTGAACATTTGGAAGGAAAATATATGAATTTAGATTTTTATTATGAAAGTAAAAAAATCAACAGACTGGTGTTTTGAATGAGACAGTTGCCCAGGCACGTATGGAGAATTTCTCCTGCCTCCAGTACGGCTCCTCACAGGGAAGCGCAGCATGAGAGGCCTACAGAGGCTGGGGGCACTAACGTGGGATGACTTTCTGCAGCCGCTCGAGTGGTGTCCTAACTGTCTTTCCCAACGTATCGGACCGAGTGCTCACTGTCACCCCAAGTTTCTTTATTTCCTGCAACTTTCGCCCTAACAGCCCGAGAAGAGAACGGCATCAATCATGATGCTTGGCTCATGGCTATACTTCAGAAATGCGATAGAAAAGAGAGTAGCAGAACAAGAATAAAGTAGAAAGCCTCACCCGCTGAGGACACCGAGAATGAGGTTCATGACGAAGAAGGCTCCCAGGATGATCATCGAGCAGAAGTAAATCCACTGCCACGAGTTACCCCGAGCGTCTGCGATCTGCAAATCAAGTCATTGTTTACTTTTTTTCTCTGACTTTCTCTCTTAATTTGAATAATATTTCGAGTTCAATCATTTATGGAAATTTGACTTGCAAAAAGGTTATGTTGACAGCCCCCAAAAGAGTCAAACTTATTTTACTTTCAAATAATAAAAACCTTTAATAAGGCGATGTATGGTCTAATGGTTCGAATGCCATCGTTGTCATTATTGACCTCTATAGCAGTTTTTGAAAGCTGACGTTCACGAGTGACCTCTCAAAGCGAGCATAAAAATTGATATGACGCGAGAATACCCCAGCGTCTTTTCAAAACGTGAATTTAATTTTCTTCGTATGATGCGACTTACGGTGCGGTCTACGAGTGCCTTCGTTAAAGCTAAAAATTTATTACCGTCGGTCTGAAGAGGGTAAAAGTTGAAGCACCCAAGAAAAATAAGGTTAGAATCCAGTCCGTTTCATTAGAAATACATCGTATAGTTTTGAAAACTTAAACGAACTTTGGATGGAACTTCATACAGCTTTTTACAACAAGATCATCTCACAAATTACAACATATCCATTCACTTTACACTGACATCAGGAGAAACTTCGCTACTCACATGATACATCATTTCTGTCCAGCCCTCCATGGTGATGCACTGGAACACAGTTAACATGGCCAGACCAAAGTTGTCGAAGTTAGTGATGCCGAAGTTCGGTCCCTCCCAGCGGTCCTCACACGTGTAAAAAGGCCCCGCCCCCGTGCTGTTGAACTCCTCCAGGGTAGAGCACTTGAAGCCCTGGCTGTCTTCCTGGCCACATGGGTGCGGACTCTCCATTTTCTCCTCTGAAAAAGTTCAACGTAGTAACGCGGAATTTTCACTGTTCCCTCTACCAAGTTTTACTGGATTGGCTCTTGCTACCTGCAAACACAACTGAGGGCATGGAGCTGCATGGACTAGATTTCTAAGCTCCAATAACCACAGAGAAGAAGAAGAAGAACTTAGTAACGCGTCCGAACTCCCGCTGTTGGTCAAGAAGCCTGGCAACGACGTCAATGGTGCTAGGTGGTTTAAAAGTTCTTCATTACCAAGTTCTGGTTTCTACAAATGATATGAACCTCTTCATTAATAATCTCACAAGGTTTTCAATAATATTTTAAGTGAGCATGGAATTCAGACGACGACTATGCTATCCACGAGATTCTTTAATGATGCCATCCGCAGAAAAAGACTTCTGATTCGTTAGTTGCACTTGTCATCGGCTGTAAAACTGCACCGATGCTTCTGCAATTCCAGCTCGCTCCAGAGTATCACGCGCTGTCGAAGTATAGACAGTTTCGTAGATTTCAATTTTGACAAAATCAACAATACTCTTCCGTCCTGGTCTTCGAATCGCCACCATGTAAATTTGATCAGCGTTTAGAGCGCTTCTCTGCTTATTGTAACCTTGGCACGAGTATTCTGGATACCGCATGATTAAGATACCGGTGTCCTGATGCAGCTGAAGCGTACTGCCACCCGCCATCGAGCTCAGAGACCTCGTAGCCAACGTCCATTATGCAGAGTGATACAAAATTTATGGGATTCTTTTATACTTCTATTAGGCAAAAACTAACCATGATAGGTAAGGTTATTTGTAGATAAATAAAATTTTTGTAATTTTCATATTAAAATGTAATATTTTTCGTATGCGCACTTGATGCAGCTCAAACCACAACGCTTTCTTTCAACGAATTTTCGTTGACTTTTTCTGCACCACCAAAACTATTTCATGATTTTTGGGCGCTTGATTTATTTTAGTGAATGTGAATTATAAAGCATCGCAAATAAATAAGTCGTAAATATTTTCTTATGCCTGAGATCAAAATACATCACAGATTTTTACCAATAAGTGTTATTCATTTGTTCAGCACAAGCAGACTGCACCTCACCCTTCACGTAAGATAAATAGGTAGACTAATTATATATGTGTAGCTCCTACTCGTCTCATTATTGAAGCAGGTGAAGTGGAGGGCCCCTGAGAAGAGCTCGAGACCGATGATGGCGTAGATGATGATGACGAAGAGCACGAGCAGGGCGATGTTCAGCAGCGGGATCATTGCCTTCAGGATGGAGTTGAGCACGACCTGGAGACCTGAGGAGTGGAAGTGTGTTAACTTTTGTTATACTATTACCTCCAGCACCAGCAATGCTTCTTTGCGGCCGCAGATCTAGCACGTTACTCTTAACATTCAAAGGAAAAGGTAGTGGTTCGCAATTCACCTCCAGCCCATAGGTAGCTTACGGGAGGGTCGTTATTCTTGGAGTAGAATAAGATTGCAGAAGTAGGTGGCTCCTGGCTGTACTTATTTGCTCTTCGTTCTGGGATGAAACAGTTTCTTACTCTAGCCTAGTGTAAGCGCTACAATCAGGTCTCGTTAGTAGAAACAAAGGTAAGGTAGAGATGGAGATCTGCATTTTATTACAGGTAAATTAGGTCTTGAAATTTTTATAGATATTCGGAACAAAAGGTAGAAATCCCTTTCCCAAAATCGTGTACCGCAATGTGCAGAAACCCTAACGCAAACCTCGCCCTCTGACTAGGGGAAATTTGAGCACATCAGCAGTAATTATTTTCTATGTTGGACTCTTCACTTCAATGTTCATCCAAAGTACAATGTCAGTTGCGCTGTAGTTAACTTAATCATCCGTGTTCACTCACAGAATCTCGATTTTATTTATCTCGCTCGTGAGAGTACAGTTACAGGTGATAAATTTTTAATTTTGGTAAGTATGAATTGTTCGTAACGTACAAGTTAGAATAGTCCTTAGAATCGTAAACCGAATGTGTGAGCTCAAGAAACGTGAAGTTTACTTCTAAAATTCTCGGCATGGGAAACGATTCGATTATACCCAATTCTGTTGTTAATGATATACAATTTTTAAAAGCATCAATAAGGATATTTAAAACAAGTCAGGTAAACGAAAAATTTGTAAACAAGTAGTTAAAAACGAATAAATTATTTCCAATTGCGTTGTTAATGACGAACAAACAATTTTTGAACGCATCCATAGAGAAGTTCATAGATATTTTGAAAATTTACGTGATTTGAAACATAGGCATGTTAGACTTGCCGCATGATTGCTATCTTAATGAAAGTGTGTTCTTTCCTCATCAAATATTTTTTTCCACCTAACACGGTATCGCTGCGCTACATTCCAATGAACAAAAAATCCGAACAGAGCATGGGAATTTCATATTCGTTTACGTGTCATTTTTTTCTCGATCCGCTGTATGACGAATATTGCAACTCAATGAGGAGGAGCGTAATTGACGGGATGGCGCACCTCTCTTAATGTCACAAAGTGAACCGTCTGACACCCCCCTGTCGCACCTGCTGTCAGTTGGCCGTGCTGCAGTGTCCAACTTCTTCATCCTACCTGACATCTGTATGCGTTGGGCATCTCGGGACCGAAATGCTAAGTAAACACTATTTTATTACACTAATATTTAATTAATTTATTGAGACATTGGACAGGTATAGTCGTTATTATTCATACCTTTCTCACGAAAGTTATGTTAGAATAATAGGACCTCAGACTTACTAGGCACCCCGGAGACCAGTCTGAGGGGGCGCAAGACCCTGAAAGCTCTCAGGGCCTTCACATCGAAGCTCGTCTCGGCAGCCTCCGTCATAATCATGTCCAGCACCGCGCTGATCAGCCTGAGGGACAAACGTCACGCACGCTCACAAAATGAGTTTTCTCTCATTACCCATGAAGTTGCCTGGTATAGCGGAACCCTTCCTGAGGTGGGTTGATGAAGCCATTAGTTCAAACGCATAGATTCAGAGTGAGTCTCTTCAAATAAATGATTACCACGAGCAGTGAGGTCTGAAAAACTCTGCTGCCAGTTTATTGTTCATTTCATTGCTCTTCAAAATTTTGGTCGAGGGTGGCAACAGTGGGACTCCACACGAGGCATGAGGCACTCATTATCGGCTGAGAGCCCAATCAAGGTGCTAAGCAGTTACACTTGAAAATATTGCCTTAATAATGCAACGTTCTAGATTATTTGCCTCCAAATAGAGTGGACGAGAGGCCATTAGAGCAGCACGGGAGGCGAGGAGAGAAGTGAAGGGCGATGGCGAGAGTCGGGACGAGGAGGGCTGTAGCGATCAGGAGGAGGGACAAGCAAGGGGGGAGGGGAGAGGAGCGGGGAGGGGAGGCGGAGAAGAGTGAGTTAGCAATGGTGAATTTGTGTGTAAGCGTCTCTACTCTCTAACTTCTAGAGCAGGATGAGATACTCTGTATCTAGAAACCTAATTCAATTAGGTGTCAACTCACATGGCTGGAACTACGATTGAGACTGGTAAATGATTAAAAATGACGCAATTTCATGATATGGCTCATATCTTCAACTAAGTTGAGGGTCTCAGCGATGGAGTGAATAGTATATTTAGGCAGCTTTAATTCTACATTGTTACCCGGTCTTCCGTATCAAGTTAGGGTTCATAAACTCGATGTTGCGAGCAAGTTAATACTTCACTAACCTTAAAAACAGTAAGCAAGTACCTGTGCAGGATAATTACGACAAATTTCAGAATAAAGTTGAAAGTATAATAATGCATATGAATTTAATTTGTTATTATGCTTTCCGTGAAACTATAGCGTAAGTTTTTCAACGTGAAACAAAACGCATCGTAATTCTTCTCCTCCGATGAGAGTTTTGTGACGCACAGGTAAACAACTCGAAGTAAAACAATTAATTAAGTTGGCTCAGAGGCAAACCCAAACTACTGTTTTTCAGTTAAAGGTAAGCATCCTTTATCAATCCGAATTAAAATCAAAGAACTATCTCTGATAATCAAATATTGTAAGAGATACAAAGAAAAAACATCAACCGACAACTGAAGGCAAGAGACGGCGCAACACGCTAGGGAGCAGCGGGCTAACGAACTGGAGAGTCTGGCAGTTTCACCACGGCCTCGCCTCACTTTTGGTCACATGATCAAGAGTTGCATCCTTATGTCAGCTGCACGACCCCCTTAAAAAACAGCGCAGTGACGCGGTAGGCTTTAGGCAGTTCCACGCAGCTATGGTAGTTTTCTGACGCATTCTGGCAGTTTTGCGCAGATTATCTCTACGGCCGAGAAATTGGCTGGTGAGTGCTTGCAGGTCTCACCAGTAATATTCAGAAGCTGACATAACGACAGCATCACTGCGCTGCTGTTCAGTGAACTCTGCGACATTAACTGTGCCGATTTTAAACAGGAGTGTGCAACTTTTCAGTACCCTTGCGGTACTGATGCTCTCGCTAAGGATCGATCTATCTTTCAAATATTTTTGAGTACGAAACTTAGAATGTGGTGAGCCAGAGAATTCAGAGTGGTCGAGGTTATTACTTACTCGTAAAAAAGACGTATACGTCAAAGGCATATGAAAACATGAACCATTTTACAATCACGTGAAAGTAATAGCTTCAGTTTCTTTCATTAAATACTGAAAATTATAAATACCTTACCGTATGAACTAGGAAACCATTTTCGTGGTGAACATGAACATGAATAAGTCATAAAAAATGTAATTTTGATAAAAAGCAAAGGGAATCTGAAAACCATGATACCTAGGGGATAAATTATAAATATATACGCACAATATACGTAGAATGCACATAAACGTAGAACACTGCTTCATGTACCTCGTTATTTAATTTTAGAACGGCACAAGCTTCCTCTCTACACGTCCATGCAGAGTTGCGACCTAAACACTTTTGATAAATTTAGTTTTGAATAATAATCCAAACAATCGCTTTTAGGAGAAGACCTGCATAGATATATTGCGCAAAGCCGTCGACAACCCTACGGCATCCCAGGTGACCGCCACGACACAACCGCCAGTTCTGTCGGTGGTGGAAACTTTTTTGCCCCCTCGGTCAACAAATTCATAAGGTAATCGATAAAAATACCTTAGTGGACAAAATTTTAAATAATGATCAATGCTCCGGTGAAAAAGAGACAGGTTAGCGCGTGCAGAATTGATCTACTTTCTCTTTACATGGGATTTCAGTCACGGGGACACCGGCTCCTCTGCTACCTCGATGCGTTCCTGGCTGCACGCGACGCTTGTTAAGACGAAGCGGCGCTCTTTGGAAGCTCACAAGTAGGACAGTTCTAATTGGATTTGCTTGGAACCTCGACCACTTTTAAATGTTAACAGGTGCTATTTTAAACGGCGATTCCTGCGGCTAAATTCCTTTCTAGAATGGTTTTCATTTGACAAAGAGTATTTTTCGCTTGAAATGATTGTTTCCTGAGGGTAAAATTGAGATATTCGGACTCGCTCGAAATTTCATTGTAACTTTCTATGCTTGTTGATATCAATTATGAAGTATCTGATCAGTTTTGAGTCTTACTTATCTTTTGAAAAAAATTTTAGTTCTTGTTTTCCACAAATTCGAAACAAACATCTAACACATACTTATAATTGGAGTCACAAAATTTCATGCGTTTTTTAATTCATGCTTTTGTTTTCATCTTAAATTCCTTGAATGACCTCTTTAGCCGGGTCGAAATTACATATAGAATAGACATTAAATACTCCAAAGAAGTACCATACATTAGGAATCACCTATGAGTTATCCAAATTTATAATTATTAATGACCAATTAAGGGTACCAAGGGAGAGTTATGTACATATAAGCCGAGAAACAAACTGCGTTCCAGCGACTCGACAGGCAGGTGTAAGAAAGCTTCAGTTCAGCATTGAATTCTCAGTTCTGTGAGCGTGGGCAGCCACCTGTTCGGAGCTGCCGACACTCAGTTCACCACAGCTAGAACAGAGTGTGCTGTGCAGGAACAGTGTCCTGTGCAGGGTGCAGCTGTACACAGTAAGGGTACTGTGAGCATTGCCTGCCGGCCTACAATGATTTAGCACTAGCAAATGAGATAATTTACTACATCAAGATTTAATTTTAAAACGGCTTTAAAAAACAACATCGGCAATTTTATAATTTTATAGAGAAGCGAAGACATTCACATACATGCCAACGATATTTATTTATATTACAAAACGGCAGCTCTATTTAAGTCCTTGAGTATTATTTAGTTGTGTGACTTCAACCTGATGAGGCCGTTGTATCAGAATGCTGACGTGCATGCTGACTACCCTGTCTACGGTGCGACTGTGAATAACACTGCCATAGCACTTCAGACAATAATATTGCAGACAACAGTGAGATAATACCGCAGGCAACTAGCCAGCGATACAGAAATAAACATGTCAAAAATACGGTAGACAATACAGCAATAACGCTACAGACAATAAGCCAGTAATACTGAAATTAACATGTCAATAATACTACAAACAACGCTGCAACGATAGAGCAGACATAGCAGTGATCATACCATCAATAAAATGGCATTAGAATTGCAGACAATACGATACGACAATAATGCCACAGACAACCCAAAAATAATACCACACAACAATGGTAACACACCGGTATCACTACGCAACAAACACCACCACACTTCAAACAACGCAATGACATCCCAACAACAACACCAGAGACAACACAACACCGCAAAGAACACAACCACAACAGACCACACAACAGTAATACCAACAACACAAAAGAAAAAATAACAGCAACAACATCACACAAAACACAATTTAATTGACAACAACATCACAGACAACACAACATTAGTAGCACATACAACACAATACCGCACGCAACACAACAGTAACACAAAAGGCGATGCACAGCAACAGCAACACCATAAACAACCCATCTTCACAGGCAACACAACATCACAGACAACAAAACACCAACAGCACAGACACCACAACCCCAAAATCACAGACAACACACCACCACAGGCAACACAACGTCACCGACAACGCAACAACACAGACAACATAACACCAAAAACAATACAGCGCCATAGACAACACCTCAGACAACACAGCGCCACAGACAACACAGCACCACAAACACAGCACCACAGACAACACAGCGCCACAGACAA
>VOMN01039916.1:0-13160 GCA_014899125.1 Orchestia grillus
TATAAGGTTATTTTCCTAACACAAATGCGTTGCTAATGAAACTCTAAGTGCTTTAATGATGAATGAGTAATTCAACATTAAATTACTGTAAAGGATGACCCGTCTCAATTTATATCCAATGAAATAATCAATCAAGCATTTGGATTGTACAACCAAAGCGCAGTGTGGTTCATTGAGAACGTTCCACAGCGCAGTGCAGTTCATCGAGAACGTCCCAAGACTACTGTAGGTGGGCATTCACGGTTTCTCTCTCTCACAGATTGAAAAAAAAATTATCTCTCGCGTCAGCTGGAAATTATTTTTGGTGCGTTCCTTTGTTTTTCACAGACGATATGAGGACAGCAGCTGCTTCGCTAAAGCTTTCAGTCTACTTTTGATTTCTTTTAAGACGTTTCATCCTTAAAAGGCAAGAGTATTTTGACGATGAAAAAGTTTTTCCGCTATAGAAACCTCGACTTTTATGCGTCACACAGTTATTGTAGGTTTGATGCCAGATCTCGAATGAGCGTATCCCTCCAATATTCTAAAGTATTGATCTGATGGCTACAAAGTATATTTTATGTTGATTCCATTTACACCACCATGCTAAAAAGTTTATCATACCTGTAAAAAACTGAGTTTAATAGTTTATTGCACAAACTTTTACCTTGGTTACAGCTTTCATTTTATTACCCACAGGTTTTATAATATTTTGCAAACAATCGAAACGAATATTGGTCCAAAGTACGAGCAAACGTTGAGAAGGATCATCAAGTGAAGAATGGAGAGGTGTTGAAAATCGGCGCTCATTCTCCAGGTGGTCCCACAAATTTTCGATGAGGCTCAAATCAGGAGACTTAGGAGGACATTCCATAAGAGAAAATGATTCCTTGGGATTCGCGAACCAATCTTGCACCGCATGAGATCGATGTTTGCGAGTGATGTCTTCCTGAAGAATCCCAGAGCCATCAACCGGTGCGAACCTATTACCTGCCCTTTCTCAAAAACAAAGGTTTGTTTGTAGGTACTTTCACGGCGGGACTATTCATGCTGGTTGTCACGGAGAGAGCTGGCTGCAGCCTGCTCTCTCCAGTGACAATAGACTCAACTATTGTATCATAACCACATTCTATTTCTTTTAATTTCTTATGAGAAAATGTGGAAAAAATTGTTGAAATTAAGTAACTGCATTTCACTTAAGTGCGATAAACTTTTTGGACGGGTAGTGTACTGGTTGTATTCGGTTTTGAACGAAGCGCTTTGCGTTTGTAACCTTTGTCGTGACCATTGTCCATGTGTACCTCCCGTTGCTTCGCTTATTTTAAATCAGGTTGTCAGCATATTCAATGTTATAATGCTATTGTGCGGGCTCCTTCCGTAGAATTTACCACTTTTCTTTCCTTTTCTGTGCGGGACATGAGGGCGGTTTCGGCGGTGGGCCCTGCTGGCGGTGTCAGGCATGAGGTAGCTGCCCACCATCTTGCAGCCTGACGAAGCCTCAGTAAGAGTACCATTCCGAATATCTACCCTGTACTGTACACAAAGGAGGTTTCGTACTGGTAACCTCCTCCCTCCTTCACCCAAATGGGAAGGTATTTAGCGGTCTAAAACCCCAAGCCTACCTCCCCTTCCCCTCTCGCAGTGCTCCACCTGAATTTAAATTTGGTCCGTGAAGTATAAGTTCACCACCAAAGTTCATCAGGTATCCCTATGTTGAGCAAGAAGTGACATAATGAACCGACTATCTTCGTGTGACGAACTCTCCCCTGAAGCTGTAAGCTCCTATGCACCAAACTCGAAAGAATGAGTTAATTAAGTCATTTGAGTATACTAAACAAAGATCTCCAACTGACCAAGTCTGTTTCAAAGAATTGAACGTCCAGAGGCGAACAAGATGTACGGTTATTGAAAAAACAAAGTGTAGAGAGTAGAATGTATGCAGAAATTATTCTGAGAATTATAGGTAAAGGAAAGTTTTACGAATATAAAAATAAAGATTGTCTTCAAAATAACTCTCAAGATCACATCGAGCTCAGTGGAAAACCTTCTTCTTCCATTCTTTACGCTGTTTTATCTCGTGTTATGATTTCCTTTTTGGTTGTCTTGAATACGTACATATGGACATAGGTAACGCATCCCGAATTGAATTTCAGATAGCTACAAAATCTGTTTTCATTTTAAGGCTACTATCCTGTTCCATGGAGAAGTCTTTAAAGTTAACGATAATACGATGTCTCATAATTTTTGAGCAGTTGGCATATATTGTATTTCTAAGAGCTTTGTTATTTATACCGCTATTTACTACAGCTTATATCCCAAGCATTATTTAAAAATGTCTGTACTCTATCCGATGTAGAGCAGCACTTGAAATTAGGATCACTATTATGATATCTAATGTGCGTTCTTTCGAAGTCGTGAGCTGTGCCCATCTTATGAATTTAAAATATACTGATGTGCATTCAGTGTACATTCGTAACGGGATCCAGCCGAACGCGCTTCATTGAATACATTTCGAATTTGAACGTTTTCACCAATCAACCTACTAAAAGAACGAAAGAAATGATATATTCTAAAGTAAAGCTCGTGGGTCTCCTCTAACGGTGAAAGAAGATTTTGTCAGGAGAGTAATTAACAGTTCTTCAGTTGGTTCATTTGTACTTTCTCATCACTAATCGGACCATCTTTCAAAGTAAATATTTCCATACTGCTGTGCCGAGCGTCTATCTCAGACTGAAAGAAAATCGCTGAAGGATCAAATAGACGACGTTCGAGATAAAATTCATCACAAAATGATTAGCCTACGTTACAGCATTTGGGACCAGAGAGTTCAAGAAAGAATAAAAATTGGTCACCCTTTCGTTGTGAGCCTAACTGCACGTGCTGTGCAGACGGCTTTATTGAAGTGCTTTCTCAGTCACTCCATTGTAGCGTCACAATAGCGCTGTAGTGGCAGCAAGCCTCTGCCGTACCGCAGAATGGCAACAGGGCTGTTGCTGAAACTAGTTATCTTCAGAACTGGTGTCGTCCGATCACCGTAATAGAACCAAGTCTTATCCGTAATACAGATTGACAGCATAACAGCAGCTTTCTCTGGCTGTTTTCATTACGGTTGTCACGTCCTATCTGTACTGAAGTCTCCCCAAGCCATGGCACAGCGTGGCAACAGAACAGCAGCTTTCTCATGTTTTTCTTCTTGATGACGTTTCATCCAAATATATCAAAATAAATAATCTTCTTCCTTTTCAAAAGAAAAGTTTGTTCAGTACACCTGTGAAACTCGCAAAGCACCGTTAATTCATATTTGTAAGCACCGGAGAATACAAATACATTGAAATTTCAACGACCGGCAACTTAAATTAAAATTTTCGATGTTTAATTTCGTATTTTTATCAAGAAGTTCAACCCTTTCTTCCCATTTCGTAGCCAATCTTTCAACTTAATTTTGCAGTTCTATCAGGAATGTGTGAAGAATCACACAGGATGTTTTCAGTTAATGTTTATCTCGACGTGCTAATCACTTCACGCTGAACGATAGGCCAGTGAATTGAGAATCACAACAACACAATTTCCAACGTGATGTCCACAGGGATTTTTAAGGTTCTAGGCAACCTCACTGAAAAACCGATGGGTATGTGAGTTTGGACGTGACTGATTCCGAAATAAACGATTTTTCTTTCTTTCGTTACTTTTTATCAGAATCATGACAGCCACTCTCCACAGTACAGCAGAACAACCCCACCGTAGCTTTTCGTAACTGTCGTCGATACAGAAGTAACTCCAACACTTAATGACCCCGAAACTCTGAACCTCAGTGAGCGAATATAGACAAAGGCAAAATTGATGAATTGGATTGACAGCGAGCCAAGTTAGAGCTCAAAGCAATCTGTTCTCTTTTTTTTCGTGCTGACTTTTTGGCTATCAAGATACGTGTCTCTTCTTGAAAGACATTTGCCCAAAAAGAAAACATTAAATTCGTCACCAACTAGATACATGAATAAAAGATCGATTTCGCTATTGATAATAAGTAGGTAATCATGTACAAAGGATTTTCAAAAATTATACCAATCCACGATTAAAACTATTTTTTCTGCGATATGCTGGAAATCATCACTCCTCGGTTGTCAAGTTCTTGACACTTAGTCACTGGATAATATACAACTCTCTCCGCATTCATGAATAATTCAATTAATATTCCGGTGAAACACGATTAGGACCACGGCTCACCACATCATTCATTTAGCTATGCGATGCACTCAATCATTAAATAACCATTAGCAAATGGTTTGAATATATTCTATTATACTGTCCGCTACCAGCAGCTGTGTTGCCCAGTTTTGCCGCTCAAAATTGTTTGACCACACCTGTACAAGGGCAGTAAAAAATTAGATCAAGCGTCGGTAGCTTGCATTCAAGTTTAACTTTACCGTTGTGTGTACAAACTGGGTGGAACTCCCACAAGACTTCTTGAAAGTTGTAACATGGGCCGTTAAAACAATCTGATTTTAATAGCAAGTGCTATCACTTCTTACCAATGCGAGCGTATACTACTCATTACAATTGTTAGTACTAACACAAGACGACGAATAAAATTGCAATCGTAAAACTCAGGCAAAGTTACTCAATGCCCCAACCAACAACGCTTCAGAAGCAACGGTCAAATGCTTAGTTACAGAACTTGACGACAAAACCGAGCTTCGAATCATTCGAACGCCAGGGCAAAGAAAATTTTAAAATGCCATAATATTCATCGATGAACGTAATAACGAGCGTTAAGTGCATCTGAGCGCCCAGGATGTAAAGTTGGACCGCAGTCGAGTGGAATTAGCCGTCCGTTCCCACGGCGAATTGGAAAACTACGGAAGTGCAGTGGAGCGGGGCACTCCAGCGGCCATATTTGTGGTCACTACTGCAAACAATTAAGCATCTCGCTTATTTTGAATCCCAACCGGGAATAAATCTATGGAACTTTCGGTTCAAGGAAGGATTTCATTGCATCCTGTACGACTTTCCTTCATCAGCTTGGTTCAATGGTTGGGCCTCAACAAGTCCCATTCTTTAAAACGGATGAAGGCCAGCATACCAATTCATTAGCTGCAGGAGGTTAGACGCCTGATCAGTTAATCTTTTTAAGCATTATTAACTGCTTAGTTGGTCTATGGAGAGAGCAGTCTTTGAAATGAACCTGATAGCATCACACAAGACTTAAACTAGTGTGTTCATCAGTAGCTCGGCTGTATGAGGGCTCCAGGGAGCTGAATTGCAGTGAGACCGTTGATGCATCCGTGTGTCCGACAGTTGCAAAATTTTCGATCTTATGCTATCGCCTGTAATAACGAGACCGTTCAATGTAGCAGTGCGTCCAATAGTAGCGAGACCGTTCAATGTAGCAGTGCATCCAATAGTAGCGAGACCGTTCAATGTAGCAGTGCGTCCAAAGACGGTGAGTTTTTCAAGCTTCAACAATTCCAACAGCAGCGAAATTGTTTCATGTTTCAATATGTGCAACCGTAGCGCAATAGTTTCATGGTTCATTGTGTCCAACAATAGAGATTGTTTGATCTTTCATTGTTTCGAACAATAGTTAGACCATTTGATACTTCAGTTCGTGCTACTCGCAGCAGCACGGAAGTTTATCACAATCAAATGTCCCCGTTGCAGCGACAATTGACAGTCCGTAATTTACCCGAATTGAGCCTGAGCTCGGGCCTCAGACGATCAAAGCAAGTCCACTCCAAGCGTCTTACCATGAACTAATTACGCGGCCGCCCTTGCTAAAGCTAACCATGTTGATAGTACCGAACCTCTCCCTGCTCTCTCTTTTTCTTTCTCTTTCTCATTTAATTAACTAATTTCTGGGTCGTAGCACAAGTCATGACTAGGTCAGCAAGTGAATTGTGTTTTCAGGAATCCCTTATACCAACCAAGAAAATGTGTTAGAAATTGGATATTTGTAGAAAATCATTCACGCTAACCTCCTGGGCTTGGGACGAATTTTGTGACTCAATCTTTCGTTAATGTTAATTCCCTGTTGATGTACATAACTATAATAGTACGACACTGGTGAAATTTTAGAGATCCTGAGGTTTGCTTTCAAGGGGTTTGATTTGTGACCAGAAGTCTCATTATTATGCTCAAATTCCTGTTCCATTATTATCAGGCAAGACTGCCAAATGATTCTTTTTCAATTATCAATCTAAAGCCCTTAAAATTATTTTAAGTCCATGTACGCAGTACAAAGCTTACATAAGCGTAATAAATTGAACGTGAAAAAAGTATTTACGATTCGAATATGTATGTCGCGCCATTTTGTTGAATTTCATCTCAAAAATAACATCAACCGAGTGAGCGCTGGTGCTGCCCACACACTGTCGGAGGCATTTGCCAAAGTTTATAGTAATTCCTGACGCGTCATTTCACGTGAAACTCAGTAATTTCTCGACGAACGACATCTTTTGATTGAACAACAGTTTGAGGATGACGACTAGTGTACACTATCGATTTCAGATATTTGTACGGGAAAAAATCGCGCGGTTCAAATCAGGAGATCGGGCAGTCCACCTGATATTACCGTACAGCGTCACTGCGTATCACATATCCACAATGCGATGCTCACCCGTCCAATCCATGATTATTATTAGGTAATTAATTAAATAGTTCAGAGCTCCTCTTCACACGAAATGTGATACGAAGAGAGCTAAAATGAAGAACCATTGAGTATGAACTCTAGAGAACGAGTAATCTGTGCACAAGGTGTGTTCTTAAACAGGATCCCCTGCGCATGGAAACGGCAAATTAAGAATGAAAAGGAAGAAAAGAAGAAGAAGAAATGTCGAGTAAGGAGTGGCAATCGAAAAAAGTAAAGAGAGTATGAAAAATTGAAGTCCCGAAGACCTATCTATACCAGAGGCAACTTAACAATGACCTCGTAGGGACTCTGGTCTTAAAAGCATGCTATAGACAAACCCAATTAAACTTAACTTTATTGCCTACACATATCTTTTAGTGTCATCCAGGGGCCCTCACGTAAACTGTGGAGCATATCCATCGTGTTTAAACTGACTTGAAGCTGTTGGGGTGCGCTACTAAGAAATGTTGCTGTAAGAATTGCCTACTTTTTTACAGGTATTGGATTTATATCAAACTACGTTGATTATCATGACTAACTACTATCATGATTAACTACTATCATGATTGACAATTATCATGATTGACAATTATCATGATTAACTATTATCATGACTAACGATCATCCCTCTATCATTTATCATAACCAGTGATTATCATAACTAACAATTATCACAATTAACGATTATTACGACTAACGGTTATAACGTCTAACGGTTATTAAGACTAACGGTTATTAAGACTAACGATTATCATGAATAACGACCATGTCTTACGATTATTAAGACCAGCGAGTGTATCTAACGATTATGTGAACAAATTTGCTGATTTATTTTATCCTCCCTGTAAGCCAGTGCACTGTCGGCCACTTCCCATTGACCTGCCCGCTCTACCAGCGCTAGTTTGCTCTAACTGCAGAGTACAAGAAATTACAGTATTAATGTACTAGTCCATTTTATGGAACATTCAGTTTAAATTAATTGCTTAATATAGAAGAAGCGACAGTGATGAATATGATAAGAAGAATTCTTCACTGAAGTGTTGAATTGACGGTGTTTTCACAATCTAAGTTACGAGCTTCTCATAAATATCTAAAATAATTAAATTTTTCAAAAATATCGAGAATTGTCTCCTCAGCAAAGTCGATTAATTCTTAAGAGCAAAACACAGATAGAAAGAGAGAGAGAGAGAGAGGAATTGAATTTTGATTCAAGAAGATGTTTCATTTACCGAGAAATTGAAACAACAATCTCTCTGAAGTCAGCGTCTTGAAGGATACTTTGCCTTGTCATTTTAGTCCTATTAGTACTCTTGGTACTAAACTACAGGTGCTTCTTTTAGTACTGTAAGGTTGTCTCACATGCAATGTCGTATTTATGGTTTTCGTTATTTACTATTCGGCTGGAAAGAGATCCATTTTTGAATCAAATCTTATGTTATGAAAAATGGATACTCTCTGATGACAGTAAAAGAGCTGGGCTGTCTGTGGTTAGACGCGAAAGAGTCGCCTAAACTCCAACCAAAACCTACATTGCACTCGAAAAAGTTGATGGTCACTGTTGATGGTCTATAAAGGGAATCATTCATGCTTCATTTTTTGCAACAAAGCGATACTGTAACCGCAGCATCTAATTGTCAATACGTTGACCGCAAGCATGAAAAATTGAAGAACCATCCAATACCGGTGAAAAGAGATGTGCCAACTTTGCTTCACGATAATCCCGACACCTGCCCTCTAGAGCAACGGTCGACAAGCTGCGAACCCTGAATTATGAAATTTTGACACATCCTCCCTATTCTCCTTGACATCTTTTCCACTGATTATCATTTGTTCAAGCATTTCAAATTTTTTATTTGTGATACAACATCAATAAACAAGGAAAGTGTAGTTGAAGCCTTTGAACAGTTCATTCGTGAATAAAATGAACACTTCACGAAAAATATTTTATTTCGTTTTCATATGCGACATTTCACGTGAGACAATTGATATAATCTCTCATCTCCATTCTAGCTACAACAAAATTCAACATTCAAAAAATAAACCAACGGCAAAACTTTGCTTCGACGCCTGTTATAGTTTTTGCCATTTAAACATCACTGCATTTTTAACGAAGTTCATTTCGTGAGGTCTTTCTCAAATGCCGTCAAATACACGACGTTTCCGTCCGTTGATACTAGTCTGAAATCCGTAGCGCGCCTCTCCGCGGGCTCTGTGGCGTTCTGGTAGCGTGATGGCCTCGTAACCGAGAGGACCCGGGATCGAATTTCGGCTCAGTCAAGGCATTTTCACGTTACCAGGGAGTACGTCCCTTGGAAAAGGAAGTTTAAACTACACATTCCTCACACCCCTCACCACGCCAGTAGTTGTGTGGCATTGAAAATCCAACGGTAAAAAGTGTTGGAATTAATGAAGGTTCTAATAAAAGTTCTTACGTCTTCACTTCACTGAGGTACGAGTTGACAACACTGTAGGAGGCTTCTTTCACACCGCGGTAGTCAGCGATTGGCTGACGTTAGCAGGCACGGTGTCGAAAATCACCTCATACTACAATTTAATCGGTCATTGAGCATTTAATAAACGCTGCTTAATTGTTTTCAGTGTTAGTAGCAAAATGATAGCATATATACTGGACAGTTTAACGCCATTCAATAAATTACTTACCATCAATCCCAGTGCCGGTTACATTTTCTTTGGAGAAGCACCGCCGGTCGGGACGATAAATTTCAGGATTGCATTGTTTTCCTATGAAATAGAGTTTCAGCACCTGTTCGTCTCTCGGTATGTATGATTAAATATAATGGGATACTCAATTATCAAGATTCCGGTAAATGAATTTGTCCATCTGACTCGTGCCTGTGAAAGCAGTTTTTGAAGATGACCGTTGAGGGAGACCAGTCTATGAAATTTACAGAGCTGGCCCATTTACGTTAAAGTCAGAGTCACAGAGTTGGTCATCGGGTCAGTACATGAAATTTACAGAGAAGTCGGTCCCTCAGCTTCGAATGAAGAGAGACAAACGGTCGTCGCCTTGAGGAGGGACTTGCTGGAGGCTGCCCGTCGTCCCAATTTTATTTGCTCAGCACCAACACCCAACGTAGATCAAGGGCCCTTGATTGCGACAGCGTCTCTAGGCTTCACAAAGCCCAAGGAAATAATAAAGAAGCTTTACTTGCCCGCACGCTCGAGAATATCCAGTGGTCCACGCATGAAGGATATCACTTGACATTTTGCTTCGTCTCTCTGGATGTGTGTCATTGGTGTCATTTGTTTGGATGATTTCCATGTTTGAATTGAGAAAGTCAATGCGAGAAGGTTTCGGGTAATATTCTAGCTTCTAAATGAACATGTCTTCGGATTTTTATTATTATTCTAAATTCATTACAAATGTCTAAATTATACTTTATGCAGAACTGCATCTCACATTGGAATTATGTTGCAGACAAATCTTAAAGATTAAATTCTAAATGTATGCCAGTGGTAAACGACAGCAATTATTACCCCTTAATGAAATTGAACACGAATTGACGCCTGAGGACACAAAATTCAGGAACTATTGACCCAAAAGTCCTCCATTTCGCACGTACTCTCACCGAATAATTCTAAACGAATCGCCGCCAGTCTGGAATCAGTCACTAATTGTGTATCCCACTATATAATAACAACTCAGTGTTGCTTTCTTGGTTGGTCCTTATTTCCGTCTTAAACTTATGGCGAGACAGTCAGAAAAGGCAGTCCGTATCAGAGATACTGTAAATAACATTGTTTTATATCAGAGTTATCGTAAGCAAAAGACCTTCTTAAGAATTTATTATCATGCGTCCCGCTATTTTTGGCGGGGTGCGTCCACTAGGTACTAATATAATTAACCTCGGCGTCTTCCTTTAGGGTTGAGCGCGTGACCGTCATGAGGAAGGACTTCAGCTGACATTTCAAGACGGGAAAACGATAATCCTTCAATAAAAGAGAATAACAAAAAGGAACTTTTCAACAAAATAAAATATCTCAACCCTTAATAAGCGTCACGATTCTTCCTCCCCCGATGTGCAGCGATTAAGAACTTGAAATCTTTCAGCTGCGGCAAGTCCTGTGACGGCAGGCTGTCGAGCAACGAAACATTTCCGAACACACGTGCGAGTTGATCGCCACTCCCAACATTGATTGGTTACAGAGACGAAAAATTGTCTAAAATTTACGAACGATGAAGTTGCGCTCTTGATAACATGTCATTTTGAACGCATTATTTACATTAGACTTTTTCTATTGCTTGCTGTCAAAAATCGGAAAAATTACCAGGAATACAATCCTGGCTTAATAATTTTTACTAACCGAAATTGTGAAATACCAAACTCATTCGTCTTTCTGGTAAGTACTCTGAGTCGAAAAGCCGTTCGGAAAAAAAAACTCGTAACCGATCCAAGACACGTGAAATGAATTAGCCAGCACCGCCGCACACGAGAAACGAGTGGAAAGCCGGCGGATGTGAAAGATTCGTAGAACAAAATGAGGCCTCGCGAAGTAACTTTGTTACTCTTCCTCTTTGCTGGCTGGCTATAAAGAATTGCGGTATACATAGGGTCAACTTTCAAAACATGACGGGCATATACATACATTAACGTAATTGTTAACATTGTTAGCAGCACTGCAACTTCTGTTTTAGGTATACCCAACCGTAACCTCGCTTCGTCTGCCCTATACTTCTCCTTATACCATCCTAACATCCCCCTATCGTATTTTATCCTCTAAGTCTCTCCTATTCCTATACTATATCCTGCCTTTTCCTCACAATACTCATACTTCATACCATGTTTCCACAGTTTTACAATATTTTCACCTTTCTGAAGTACCAGTCACAATTTACAAGTTTCAATCCAATTCTCGATCATCACGCGAACAGTCCGACGATGCGAAGCATTTAACCGACACCTCGTAGCAGAGGCCGGCAGTGCCCCGCCGGCCTCTGTTACGGAGCACCCAAATGAACGCAGTGCACGAGTCTCATATCGATGTCCATGTTCAGCATTGAGGACTGTAGAGTTTCCATCCATGTAATGCTGCCCACTCTCTCTCCGGAACAGGCCGACTCGAGCGTTCGAACACGAACTGACGCTAACTGTTGTTTGACTTCTTTCCTAGGCTTTTTAATTACCCCCTTCATTTTACGGCTTTTGAAGGGCTGAGAGCTTCTATGAGAAGGAGCGTGAAGCTTGAGGGGAACGGTATAGACACCAAGTTGCCTGACGCGCAGTTACGTGTTTGCCTTCACGTTGCTTCAAAACGTAGTTGGGAGCGGAACACGTACAACAGTGAAAAAATATAGCTATCAGATCTTCGAATTTCCGTCTTGAAAATAGCTTGATTCTCAGATTCAATAAATTTATTCTAGAGTTCATTCCAACTATTTCACTATTTAAATGTTCATATCTGTTCTCAAAACTCCTGGGCTCATACCTGTACCTACAAAATTTGGGTGATCATGTCAGTAATTCCTGAGCTCCAGCCTCCATAACCGAGTGAGTTTCTCGACTGCATCCCCGTCCACATTAACATGGATTGGCCACCGTAGCGATTGAAAAAAAATCCAAATGAAATTTAAAGTCCACGCACGTGTAATACATAACAATTGTCTGCTCATCGGCTTTTGAGAGAATAGAATGATTTTGATCAAGAGAGGCTGAGTTACAAAATAGAAAGGCGTTATGCATTGGCATTGAGCCTAGGTGGACCAGTTTTAGCTTGGGACAAAACCATCTCTTCGTCCGAGCGTGATGACTCGAAACCGAGAGCGTGGTTACATGGTGAGGGCTTTGAAGTAAATAATAAATATTCATCATAAATTGTGCAAAGTCGGTTATAAAAAAAGGATTGGCTGCCAAAAAAATGTTTCGAAGAATCTCCTTCTATATGAAATTGGAATTCAACCTACACGCTCAAATAAAAATATCCATTGATACAAATGGGAGTAAATAAAAAGAAAAATACACTAACGCTTCATTTCAAAGAGAAATGATGCAGAACTTAATGGCACACTGACTTGAATTCTTTCAGGTAGTACACTCAATTACAACAAAAATCAACATAACCGAATATTCCCTCCCCACTTCATGAAAAATTAAGCTACTCCCGTTCCTGTTTCACAATTAGTTACTGAATGAAAAGTTCCATTACCTATTTCTATCTTTCTCATTTACCCCTGTTCTTCCATTCATTTTGCACCTCCCAGTCGGGATTTTCCCGTTTTTTGGGGGACGTCTGAGGCCTTCACTTGACCGACAGGCTCCGCTAATTGCTTCAGCGGCTCAGGGAGAATTCCCGCTCGAGCACCCGACCTTGGTCGATTCAGGCACCAAAGGACGCTGGGACAGAATACCATGAGGACGATATTATCAACATGCTCATTGAGGTACCTTGCCCTGATGGCTATCACATCGTTACGAGTCCTTCTCAATGACAATAGATTAAATTTGATAAGAAACTATTCATCCAGAAGGGTGCCAATTGAGAGCTGCAGTATTGTGACCCCCAATTTGTGACCCCCAATTTGTGACCCCCAATTTGT
>VOMN01039927.1:0-12402 GCA_014899125.1 Orchestia grillus
TCAAAAAAAGGGGTACATTTTTTTGGAACACTCTGTATAAGCATATAAAAAGTAGTTAGAAATATCCTGACGTTGTAATGTTCACGTTTGAGTCTCTCAAGTTTGTTGTCTGAAAATGCATTCTAGAAATTTTTTGAAACTGTTCTCAAACTCGTTGCAGCCCACTGTGCATATACACGTATGCGTTCAATTTGGGTGTACTGCATTGCCATTATGCATGTGTACGATAACCGAGGCGTTCTTCGTTCTAACATTCAACTGCTGATTAATTCAGTCAGCACTGGTGAAAGCCTAGGCTTATTCCTGTTCCTGAAACCTTTTCATAGAGAAGTTCAAGAATTATATAATTAACATAGAGAAATTATTAAGTTCAATTATTAAATTATTCATAGAGTGAGGACAAAACACTCTGCATAATGCGTTGTATTCTGCACAAAGCGTTGTGTTCCGAGAACCTTCTAGTGCAAACTTGATGGCGACAAAGGAGAGTGAAGTGCAGAGAGACGCTTCCGTGCATCGCGTGAAAAATGCGCCGTAATTTCTCCAGGGACTTGAAAAATTCTTTCATTTAGTCAGGAAGCCATAAAGCCTAGAAACATTTGCATGGGGATGGGCTCGGTGGTAAAAGGCGTGCTGATGTCACGAGCTGCTAAAAGAATCCTGAATGACTGGGAAATTTTGGTCTGATCGTTCCGCACTTCTTTGTGTGAGGATCAGTGGTATAAAACGTGAAAAATTTTGCGAAAAGTATTTCATTTGTGTTTAAATTTTGATGTTATGTAAGACACGCATGAGCGTGACGAAAGAGGACAAAATGAACTGTTACTTGCGGCATAGCACATGGGTTCCAGACGTTCGTTACCATCGTGAAAGTTGGTTTCGTTGTTCCATGCAATAAAAATTGATCTTAATAAAGGGCATTTCATACGTAATTTTTCTCATTGCTATGGTTCTACAAAGTAGAAACACTTATAACCCATACATCATCCACGAAGACGCACTTGTGCGTCGGAGGGAAGAGCTCAAGTTAGCAATTGAAAGTAGCTAAATATCTTAGCAGTTAAGCTGAAAATAGTAGAATGCCACGAGATGCACATATGCATCGTGTGTCAGTGCACATGGACTAAGACATGGCTAGGGAGGACTCAGGGACATTTCGTGATAAACTCATGAAATTGTAACAACTTTACTACAGCACAATGTTTGCTTTGCTCGGGACTTTTTTTGAGACTACCTAGTATTCAAATTAAAATTAGAACTTATCTTGCGTTCACTATCACTGTTGATATAGTTGTTGTCTTGTTGTCCATACATAATAGATATGTACTTACTGAATTCGTATCTTTCTTCAATACGTATATGTTTTCCGTCATCTCCTTCACAAGTTCGACGTGCCAATACTAATTCTTTTTCTTCACTTTCACCAGAGGAAATTACCAATTCAAGCTATTAGAACTACAACAAGCTGCTCACCGAGTCTTTTGCGCTCTTATCACTTCTCTCTCACTACTCTCATCCCAGATGTAAATCATGTAATTTGAGGTCAAAAATCCAGTGTGTGACACAGACGCAGTCGTAGTTCACACAATGCCATAATCATTCACTAATCGTTCTTACAAAACAGTGCGTTACATTTTGTGCAAAAAATAAAGTGAACTTTTATCCTAAAAATCGTAGGTATTTCCGTATAAACACTCGAATTTCAACTGGCTGCAAAATTTCTTTCGACGCCTTTCGTTTCCAGAAAGAGCCCACGTCGAGTATGAATAAAATTCTGCTTTAATTCACACAAAAAAGGGGTGTCTAAAAATTTCCAACTCAGAACGTTACAAGTACTTTTGTGATAGCATAGAATACAAGAGTAATACTTTCTCTTTTAGGCAATCATGACGTAGATCTTGCGATACGATCGTGAAACATTATTTCCACTTAAGGGATGGCACTGAATACTGAAACTGTACACTTTTCCCATTATTTCAGAGGGTGCTAGAGCGCTCACAGTACATAGAACTCTTAAGTGCAGAGAAGCGACATGAGTGTACGATATCATATAATACGACCATAGTGAATAAGTTGAAAAATGAATAAGTTATAAATGAATAAGTTATGAAATGAATAAGATATAAATGAATAAGTTATTTGGATAGTCTACGTGAGAGTAAATTGCAGCTCGTAGGTGATCGAATTGTGAAAACAAGCCGTGAACACAGCGGCTCTTCCTCTGAAAGCTTGTGGAAAAAACGGTGATATTTGATCCTTTAGTCCGTAAATTGAAATAAAAAACTATCCCATAGCTCCAAGGCAGGTGATATTCCCAAGCCCTTTATATTTTTATTGATTCGTGCTGTAGAAACTGAAATTTTCCCCGTTCTCTTGTGGGTGAGATACACTGTACTTCTTAAGTAAGCTGTGCAGTGTAGAGGTTACAGCTGCGTACATAAGTTAAGTGGTAGCATGTATGGTAGGTAGACATGGTGGTAGGATCTACTGTACAGTAGCTGTTTTGTAAGTAGATATTAGTAGTTGTTTTATGAATCTCCGGCAGAACTGTATATACGTATATTTACATAAAATTGGAAATAACAGTTTTTCTGAAACGAGTTTTCTGGCAAAATGCCTCATCTTGGAAAAGATGTATGTGTTTATAGAAATTATTAATATTTACTTAAGTGTAACCCACTTTAAATGTATTGGCTCCGGAAAATGTCAAATTTAGTGAAAATTTTCAGTTGAGGAGTGTGTTTTTCAAGACGTAATTTTGGGAAATGTCTTTTTATGAAACAGTGTCTGTCTTTTTCTCAGAACGTCACTACATTACTGTTCGAAAGAACCAAGCACGTCCTTTGTTTCACAAAACTTCTTCTTCCAGCTTTCAACACTCATTAATTTAACGCCCCATGATGCACGCGACCCCTCCTGATCTGAACCTTCAACTACCTCTTCCTGTCACTGGAGTGCCCTCGAGCGCCGGTCGTTCCAGCTTCCAGCTGAACTCTTACATCTTCGTGAGAGAAAGTCATGTTTAATACCGCTTCTCCAGCTCAGCTAGCCTAGAGTACAGTAAAGTCTCGATTAAAGAATCGGTCACCGCATGTCTCACGCATTCCACGCTCGGAAAAATGGGATTCAAAAGTGGGAGTGGAAAATATACTCTTCGCTAACTGAATTAATAGGTTGGGAAGGCAGTCGGAACTCAATAGACGTGGGTGTTTTATCCTCGAGGGGAGTGGGGTGTTTTGGGGCGGGGGGAGAGGTGCTGCATCGAATAATGCGATGATGGTACGCTCGATTACAGTGTCAGGGAGCTTCCCTCACGCAATAATCGAATAGTGACGGCCAAATGGAAGGCTGACAAAGAACGCAGGGATCGTATGATTGCCTCGCGTCGGTTATGAATTTGGTAACAATTTTTGTAATTGTTAGCCTCGAAAGTATAATTCTTAAAGGGTCACTCAGATGAAAGTAGAAATAGCAAAAAGGTTCATTGGAAAAGCCTTTTTTTTCGTAATATGCAGGAGGGCCGTAAGAGCAACGCAGTACTGGGAGGAACAGCTTCGAGTATTTTCTGTAGTGGCACGAGACGCCAGGTTTGATTTCCAACTTCTAGCCAAGGCCTTCACGCTGACACGTTTATTTTATGGAACTAATCCATTGCTAATCGAGGGTTCGAGGACAAGGAGGTTGGGAACCTTTTTCTTCAAAAACACTACCCGCATATCTTGATCATATCTTCCTCTATGCCAAACTGCGCGTACCTGTTTCGCGTTTTATTAAGCGAGAGGCACAACAAAATGCCATGGGAAGTACTTTATGATGCATGAACATTAATGCTTTAGGATAACTGGAAAGTCTGCTAAAGCGAGACACTGAAAATGTTCATCTTTACAAGCGCATAAATAATCCACTCCTTCGATGCAAAATTTAGGTGTGAGCTGAATACGATGTACATATACTTTATCATGTGGCCAGGATATTCTCTTCTTTTCAGCGCTCTCTGAGTTTCATGCTCAAGCGTACTTCAACTTCTTGCACCCAGTTAGTACAGTGAATAATTCAGTAGCGCATTCTACGCGCGTAGAACAATGTAAGTTTTTGCACACTTTGTATTAACTCTTTACTTTCAATGTTAACCCAGCCCTGGCGATGCAATTTGAATATTTTTCCTCTGCTGCACAAAGCTTACTGAGGAATCATTATTTATTCACTCACTATATTTATTCACTGTTAACGTTTTCTACCACAGCACCAGCACCTCAATAGGCTTGCGCACCAATGAAATATTCTGGTGCGTTGCGTGGGTCGACGCACAGTTTCAGTGATTTGGGATTCTCTGTCACTAAAGCCGACTGCGCCTGCGAATTTTATGGCCAAGCATGCAAAGAATTGACTCTTCGCCTCGTGGGGTTTGTTCGCAGCCAAATTTAATACCGGGAGCGGCCTCCAGGCGCTCAACGCAATCTGATTCCGAGAAAATTTTCAAGTTACGATCACTTACTCGCACCTGAGTTTCCCGCCAACGCAGGGCCAGGCTCAGCAATGGAGTTTTGGATAAGTCAAAAGTGCTACGTACGGCGACTCATAAAATTTTACTAAGTACTTTCCCAATTTTATACGCTATTGAATTGATGCACTCTATGCAATACGTTTTCCCAAGGCATCCACCATTTTTCGAAAAAAAAATTTGCATCTCGAGGCTAGTAAATGATTGCACTGCGAAATACATTTACAAAATGTACTGGAATGAGAATTGTCTCGACTTGAAGAGATGTACAGTGGGAAGGAATGGAAATAGCAGTGAATGGGAATGGAAGTCAAGAAAATGAAATGGCAGTAAATGGAAAGACAAATGGCAGTGAATGAAATTGAAATGGCAATCAGGAAAAAGGCAATGGCTGTGAATGGAAATGAAAATGACATCTAAGGAAATGGAAATGACAGTTAAGAAAATAGAAACAGGAGTCAAGGAAATGAAAATAGAAGTCAAGGAAATGGCAGTGAGGGAAATGGATCAGGGAAGTAAAAAACAGAAAAAGACAGTCAAGAAAATAAAAAAGGCAATGAATGGAATAGAAAAGACAGTCAAGAAATTGAAAAGGGGAGTCGAGTGAATGAGAATGGCATTGAAGGATCTAGAAATGGCAGTCGACGAAATGGAGAGGCCGCCGAGAACATCCTGAGAACTTCAGGTCCCGTCAGCGGGCACTCGTGCAGCTGCCCGGGGTGCGGTACCGGCGCACCTGTAGAAGGGTGCGGTACCGGCGCACCTGTAGAAGGGTGCAGTACCGGCGCACCTGTAGAAGCAAACTGCGAGCGCTGCATACTCGAGGAAGTTTCATTGAACACATTTCAGAACATCACAGCGCTTCAGGACATGCGCTTCAGGATTATTGGTGAAACATGATATATATAGTTAAAAAAAGAGGAAGTACACACATGGAATATAGACTGTTCATCAATTGCAGCTTTAAGATACATCGAAAAGGCATTTCATGCGCGGCTTCCTCGATTTTCGATGTTGTAAAAACAAAACGTGGGAAAAAATATAATTTTACAGTCGTGCTGATTGCGAGGGTTGGCGACGTATAAATAACCTCTGCCAGTAGCTCAAGAACGTTTTTCCTTTAATTTATACACAATTTTACCATCCTTATATTCTAAGGGTGGATCCTGGGCGTCCCCTATTCTAAAAAATCAGAAAGATACCTAGGTACATGACCGGTAATTATGACGTACTCGTTAGAAAAGTAGTTTCGTCCACTCCAAAGTCATTCGACGTTAAGTTTGCGGACGAGGTCGATATGAAGTGAATATTTCAGCACCAGATTTACCATTTCTTACGACAACTGCTCATAAGACGAGTCGAGTCTTGCGCCAGAACTTTCAGGACGGCAACAGGAGGAGTCAGCCATAGCTTTGAGCTCGTGTGCATCTCATCTACTTATCTGAGTCAGAAGAGTTCATGATATAGAGTATGTCAAAAATCACCAGTGTGCATCTCATCTACGTATCTGAGATATATATAGAGTGTGTCAAAAAGGAGTGATGTTCACATGACTCAATCATGTAACTAAGTTATAAATGTTTTCGTCTTCGGTGTCACCGAGCGCAACACACACGGTGTAGATGGTGCAACACGGCGTGATGTACATAGTTATGGGACACTATCTCACTTGGGTATTAATCCAAACGCACACCGCTCTGCTCCTTCCTTTTGACATTTTCCATTCTATTTGATTCTAATTTTGAGGCTAATAGGACTTGTTACACGAAAATTAACTAAGGGTTGTTAATGAAGGGGCAATACATAGAATTTATACATATCATACATAGAATTTATGTAGCGTAGAGTGGGACTCTGTCAGCTATTTTAAAAATTGATGCCGAGGTGCCGCTTCTTCGAACACTTTATGGCAACAGCAACAAATTAGAGCAACGGTAACCAGAGGTGTTTCATTGATTATACTGACCCTTTACATCGTTCTTATGAAATAACATACAAAAGGGGACATGAGAGAATTTTTTTTTCTAATACTCGTTTCCTGTACGTCACCATTTTCATTCGCACCCATTACAGAATCGCAATCATTTTAGCATTTATTTGTTTCCTCGAATCTTATTTCCGATGCAAATGACCTAATATGGATCAGCTTCTAACAAAATTAGGAAAAGTCTGTTGAGGAAAGATCTTTATGGATGGGATGATGAGAAGAGCATATAGGCGTCGACAGTAAGGCTGTTCAGTTCTCTAGGATCAGAGGGTCCACTGGTTTGCTTACTTCGTCAGGAGTGACAAAGACTTGTTCAATCTCACAAGTTTCCCGAACCACTTTGAACTCATTTGTTCGTATAGATAATGAACGAATATCCTATAATCAAAACTGCTTAAATTGTACCGAAAACAATTAGAATTGAGTTTTTGTTCAGGTTTACAATCATCTTACGGAACTTCTTGTATTCCGACTCGTTTTGAAGCTTTTTATAATCTTCCAATCGTGGAGTTCATCCTGATGCAGAAACATTTCATGTTGAGTCAGGCGAGAAAATAAAAGGAAGGTCTCATTTAGAGCCCGTAATGGCAGCATTATTTTCACCGTGAATTGATTTTGGTTTTCCGGAATATGAACTTGTCCCCGAATTCTTCCTTCAACACAACTGCATTAGCACGGGAGGCTCGGAATTTTTCCTGAAGCTTCGGTGAGTTCAGTGACGTGTACATTCTCTGAACAGATCTGCCAACACCTCAATTTTGGCTCAGGAATTCCATGATCTAACCGAAATGCTTTTTTACGACGGGGTGTGGAAAGTTACAACACCTCAGGATTTTCAAAACGTTCGTGCTTTTTGAAATTCAAATCAATTGAATAGTTCTACAGTTCGAGCGATACATAGGCCCTTGTATGTGTACAAAGACCTAGATGACATCCCTCACATAAATTAAAAATTTTCAAATTAAAATGAAAAAGAAATTCATTTACAATATTCATCACTTCTGGCTCCAAGTATTTTTTAAGAAAGTTTCAAGTTTCCGCTCAAATTACGATTGTTTAGTCATGTTTGGCGCCTCCAACTTCCTCGAGTTTTCGTCTCAGCTCCCGCATTGTTTTCCCATTGTTCAGCGGGAAAATCCAAACATTCAGCTCTTCGATTTTTCTACTCCAGTTGCAGACTTTTCCAGCGGGCGTTTTTCCAGGCTCTTGAGTGGCTTCCAGCCGCCCATTTTGTTGCTCGGCGACTACAGTTCTCCGATTTCTTCTTTGGACTGCCGGTTATTAACTTACGACTTCTTGGTTAGAAAACAGTTAGCGTTGAAGCCTTGGTTTTGTTTTTACCTTGATTTTACTACAACTTGCGCGGCTTCAGCGCTGCTACTCCACGGACTCAAGCAGCTTGGGAAAATTTTCTGGAATCTCTTCGACAAGACTGATATCGTCCTGAGCTCTTCCCTTGCGTGAGTATGGTCGTCTTCTCGACTTCAATGATGTCGTTTCCTCGACTTGACGCGACCTTTTCGTTTTGACTGATGTTGTCCATCGGAACTGGCTAATATCTCCTCCAAAACCTTTTTCATGTTGCTTGGTATGTATCGTTATCATGACGCTCTTTTTTCATATCGGTCTCGCAACACAATTAATTTAAAATCTTGAATCGACTGAAACGACCTTCATGAAATGAATGATACAATCCGCTTGATTGCACTGAAATGACACCATGGGGTCGACCTGTATTGTCGCCTTCAATTGAGTGGAGCTTTTAAAGTGTCGGGATCGTCCCCTTTCACCCTGAGTGTTTTCCATTTTTTTTATAAGTCCCGCACCATACGACACCAATCACGCACAGGCAAACGATTTGACGTGATGTAGAAGAGCGGGACAAATCGAAGAACACGTAGACAGGTCTGTGCTCAGGCATCAGAAACTGTGCTCTGGTTCCAGACAAAAGAACGTTCGTTTTGACAAAAGAAAGCGGACGCTCTCAAGTTTGAGACCGTGTAATTTATCAGACATTTCTCTATATCGTAAGGAATCTTGAAATAATTATTTCGAATCGTTAGTTTAAAAAAATGGAGGGAGATTCCATATTCAGAATTTGTCTAAGCGATTTTCGAACATGTTCTCGTCTTGTTCACGACGATTTCGTGAAGAACATGACAGATTGTGGAAGTTCTTGACATAAGAATTGGTAACCATTAAATTTAAAATATTTCTATATACGTTGAGATGCGCGCACCTTCGTACATGTACGATCAAAGACGAAGTTTGAAGATTTCTCCAGCAATGATCAGATCAAATCTGTTATAAACCTTCCACGCACGTGTGTTTGTCGGAGCTTTTTAAGGAAAACCAGATGAAAATTATTCCTGCGAAGAAAGATGTAAATCTGAAAAATGAATACGCAAAATTGATCGACGTAACGTTCCAAATTAAAAAAAGACTGCAAACTTTCATCATGAAGTGTAACGTAGGTGGAATACTATGAGATAAATTTCAGATTAGCGTTATCAAATTTCTTTGACTTTTACAAGAGAAGCACAGACGGCCATGAAGAATTGCGCCCTATACGGGGTGTCTCACAAAAAAGTACATTGGATTTCGAATTGGTATGACTGCAGAAATATTATTTTTTTATCCATGCAACTGGTAGCCTAAATACCTGTTCGAATAACAGGTTCGAATAGTCGAATAACACGTTCATTACAGAATTGAATTAGCTATAATATTTCCGCAGTCATATCAATTCGAACTCCGATGTACTTCTTGTGGGACACCCTGTATACATATATATAGTGACGGCCACACCAACGCCCCCACCCAAGCGCGCCAGCGCATTTCAGTAGAGCTGCGGTGCCGCAGTACTATAACTTCTTCCGAAAAAGTGCAAGTCAAAACTAGTGAACAAAAATATTTGGGAGCCTAAAATTATGAATATGTCTGGGAAACGTTAGACTGAGTAAACATCAATTATATATTAGAGACACATCAGTAACTCATCAGAAACTCATACGTACGCCGTACAACAGTGAATTACCAACACATCAATAGCACAGTAATAACCATACATATCATACAATAGGGGTTTCGGAAAAGCACAGTGCCACCAGTTATTTTCATCAGCAGACTCGTTGCAATGTAGAATACAGGAGAAAAAATGAAAGACAATTCAGAACTAAGCTGAAAGCTGTACCCTCTTCCGTAATGCAAGTTTGGATCTTTTCCAGATTCCTTTTATACGTTCAGCCATCAGTTGCTACCTTGGCGTGGAGTGAGCGAGCGCTCTTGGAAAACGCACGTCTACTTTTGAGCACATTAGGAGTGGTACAATCATGTCATACGAAAAGCATTCGCCCGCTGCCGTTCAAAGGGCAGCGTGCAGAGACATAGCATAAGCCTAAAATTGGAGCTACAAGAGCTTTGGAGCAGCAGCATTTTTCTCAGAAGCCGTCGGCGACGACGCCTCAATAAAACCTGGGGTGTTTCAGAGAAGCAAAGAATTATACAACAAAGTTTTCGTCACACCGAACATAAACGCAATGAATTTTTTCAACGTAGGTGTACAAAAATCGGCCGTGTTGCACGAGGTCTCAGCAAGAAACGTAAGGGGAAGCCAGTCGCAACTCTGAATAGGTGGTAGTAAGATCCTGGTAGTAAGATCTTGCTACCCAAAAAGATGGTAGTAAGATCCTGGTAGTAAGATCCTGGTAGTAAGGTCTTCTACCCAAAGAGCTGGTAGTAAGATCCTGATAGTAAGATCTAATTTCCTAAAGAGCTGGCAGTAAGATCCTGGTAGTGAGGTCTTACAACCCAAAGAGCTGGTAGTAATATCCTGGTAGTAAGATCTAATTTCATAAAGAGCTGGCAGTAAGATTCTGGTAGTAAGGTCTTACTACCCAAAAAGCTGGCAGTAAGATCCTAGTAGTAAAGTCTTACTACCCAAAGAACTGGCAGTAAGATCTTGGTAGTAAAGTCTTACTACCAAAACAGCTCTTAGTAAGATCCTGATAGTAAGGTCTTACTACCCAAAGAGGTGTTAGTAAGATCTTGGTAGTAAGATCTTACTACCAAAACAGCTGTTAGTAAGATCCTGGTGGTAAGATCTTACAACCCAAAGAGCTGGCAGCAAGAACTTGCAACCCGAAGAACTGGCAGTAAGATCTTACAACCCATGGAGCTGGCAGTAAGATCTTACAGTCCAAAGAGCTGGCAGCAAGAACTTGCAACCCGAAGAACTGGCAGTAAGATCATTAGACCCTGATGCGGAAATTAGAGTGCTCTATCAAGTGTTTGTTTCATGACAGACATTATTTCTGACATGAAAGCTCATGCAGTTCGGGAAATGCTTCTGTACATATTTCCCAAGCCGTTTGAGACTTCACTAGTGGTGACATGAGTGGTTAATCCCTCCGACTCTGATTTTTTCAAGTCGTTTGAGACTTCACTAGTGGTGACATGAGTGATTCATCCCACCGACTCTCATTTTTTCAAGTCGTTTGAGACTTCACTAGTGGTAACATGAGTGGTTCATCCCACCGACTCTCTGAGGGCAATTACATATTATCAGTGTCAAGATCTCTGAGATTCGAGATTTTAATTGATGTTAGTTCAATTGGATCGCATGAAAGCAATGCTCATCTCGCAATTGGGATTTTATGAATTGAATCACAGGAGCAGACGTTCAACGACGTGGCCCAACACAAGAATTACTGACAAACAAGGCTTGTATTTACATGGGCGACCCCGTCTGTCGCTGCTGGCTATTGAACAAAGCCCCATCAGTCACTCTTATGTCAAGCGAAGCAAAGACGGAAGGAAATGTCATACACATTGAACTGAAAAAAGAACGAGAAAGTTTTAAATTTGACTAGTTATGACGGGAGATAAGGCTATATATTCAATGGCACAATGTCAGAAAAGTTCATATATATGATTGGTTAATGGGGGACGAGAAGATCTAATGTTTGACTGATGGAGAAGGATAATCATCTGTGTAAACAATGACAGAGAAGATGGTCGTCATTTTGTTGATGGGAAGTGATCATCAATAAGGTGATAGATTGACAACCAAGTTGTCCGTCTCAAATCGATTTACTAGTAAAACTTTACATTTTGCCTGACGATTATTAAGTAGAAAAACGAACTTTAAATTTCGGTGAGCTTTGAGCTAATGGAGTCGCTAAATGGAGGCCATTAATTTTTTCTGGGCAGTATTATATATTTATTATTTACTTTTCATATTCATTGGAGAGCACACAGAAAACTGTTCGTCAAAGTAGGCACTTAAAGATTAAACACATTCTATGAAGCTCAATCTATTTACGACAACATTTGTTCGCAAAATTTGCTTCAAGAACTAAGTGAAGAAACGACAATTTTTGCTTTATTATGAATCCAGCGTAGGTCGTCAAGAGATAACCGTCATTCGTTCAGCGAATATTAATTAATGAAGGCGCTACAGCAATACAAATGTTCATGATAATGTTCAAACAGACGAAAGGTGGTTATTAGCGCAGGAGGTTGGGTAATAACCAGCTGTCACTCAATTCTTCACGAACTCTACGTATAGCTGGAGCATTGGTGCAGAGGTATTATTGCTATAACATCAGCTACAGCAATTAAATTCTACAAAAACTTTGGCAAACTTGCTGAGGCATCACGCTAAGGAGTGCAAGCACTGTTCCGTTCGAGAAATATTGTTGTTTCGTTTACGGACTGAACGTGACCTGTGAACAACAAGCAAATGTCAAAACACTGCTCTGCGCAGGGTTGATCAGGGCTGAGCTGGTCCCACACGTCGGAGAGTGAAGATGCTGGACGATCTGCAAATTACCGGGTTAGTGACAGCATGCCTGGAAAAGACAACCCACCTTGGATACCTTGGAGATGTTTGGGCCTTCATGCCCGGGCCACA
>VOMN01039937.1:0-14727 GCA_014899125.1 Orchestia grillus
AAGTTGCTGTGCTTCCTAATGACGCTCTTATTTTGTTTTGGCCTGATGGAGAGAAAGAATCAGTTTTGCACCTCATGTCTACCCGTTGCTAATACAATGAGACCTAATACGCGCATCAAGAACAGTCATTTTAGACGCCAAAATTTCACTGTTGAAATCAAAACTGCGGGCCCAAAACCGGTATTTCAGCGTCTAAAGTTGCATAATTCTGTTCTCGATGCCAGAAAATGCTGTGAGCCGCTCAGATTAGATAGGATGTAGCCACGCCACCGCTCCGACGCCGCTGGAATTCAATGAAGCTCTACACTCATCAATGAAGCTCGTAAGTGCACTTCTTGAAATGCGCAACAATTTACTGACATTGATCGTTCAGTTGGTCAGGTTATGCTTGTGAACTTCCGCGCTTGGGTAATTCTGTAACGAAGAATTTATGTAGTGCTAAACAATGTAAGGTGATTTGCAATTTTACGTACAGCTACAAAATGTTCAAAGTAGAGAGCAAACAGACGTAGTTTGTTTGCACAATTATAAATTTCTCTTTATTTGAGCTTGTAATTGGTTATGGGTATTTACTCATTCCGAGATAGTTTAAAACTGCAGAGCGTGAGATATGGCTCCGCACTGCGCACCAACGCTACTGCACATAGACTATCTGCATAGCTTAAGCGTTGACGTGCAGACGGTCAAGAGGACTATGTTTGTGCAAGAAAGCCTCACAAGTTTCACTTTCGAGAGGGCTAATGGGTCCTTGCATACATTGGCTTGCAGCTACTACTTTTGGCTTTAGAAAATATTGTCGTACCGTAATATGGCAGGAGTAGATGATGCTGTGAACGAGAAACCTTTTTTTGCTCGTTGTTATAGCCGCATTTTGCCAGTTAGAGCACTGCTTTACTGGCAGACAGCAGTGAATGACGAAATAGAAGAATGAAGAGCAGTTCATACGGTAAATATCTATGACATAAATACTTTGGCAATAAATGTTTCTTTCCTAATTTAGGCATGGTAAAAAAAACAAGATTATCCCCATGTAAAAGGCAAATTTAATTCAAGTTCGTTAAAAATGATGTTTTCTTCGGAAAGCTACAACTTCGTTTTGTTCCATGGGTTTTGATTTAGTTTTTAGTCTATTTTGCCAATTTTCTAAAAAATAAGAATTTTTTAGCAAGTACCTACTTCACATTAAATGAAATTTTTTTCTTTATTTCATTTTTACATGAAACGCACTTTCTTTTTTATCAAGGCAATTATCACATCGTATCAGAAGCTGTAGCAAGCCATCCGAATTGTAAAATAGAAATTGTTATTAAGTCAGAGCTGTGCATGAAAAGCCTATGGTACCTTGTCGAGGCTGTTTAGAACTAATCTGAAAAGCCTTGCCATGATCAAAAACCAATTAAGTTTCTCGACAAGGGCCCATTTAGTTCCTCACAAACCGAACTAAGAAATGTTTTTCATTTAAACTATCTGGAATCTTTACAAATGAAACTTACAAGACCACCAAACATAACCCAAAAAGAGCTTTACACCACACGATGCAGAGACGAGTTCAGATAGTCAATTTACCTTAACTGACGGGGGTGCTTCCTACCCCGTATCCCCCTCTTTCTCAAATGGGGCTGATGAACGTTCACAATTCTCCCCAAGTTCGCAAACGCCCTTTGCGTGCAAGAGCACCTCTTCTGACCGCAGTGAGTTGGCCAGCCAATGTGAAGTGGAATTGACCTAGCAGCGACATCGAGTGCCCCCAGGACACATGCAGTGAGACGGCGGCCATTTGTGGACGACGGTTGAAATCACGGTCATGTCACGCTCCTCCCTTCCAGCTAATCGCATCGTAACCTGAACTTTAGCCATCGCAGACGTTTAGTTAAAGGAGTTTATTTAGGATAAAATTAATGGTTTAAAAGTATTGAATGAACATTCCCCTTTGCGAATAGCAACAGTGTTTCGAAGCACCGCAGCGGTATGTGTAGAATACTTGGGACGTGCGCAATATTTGTAGGATATTATCTGTTTTAAATGCGCTTCCACCGCATTAAATATCACAATAAAAGGTTCCTTGACGCGTCATCAACCTCAAGCTTGGAGGTCGTAAGAGTTTCCCAGAATTGGAAAACTTTCGATATTTTTGGTCTGCATTATCCCTCCCGGGGACTGATCTCCTCAGACATCGATAACGCTCCCCACAGGCGCACGGCTGTTCTCCTCAGTCCCACGTCATACGCGTCCCGTTACCATGTCTGATCTCACCGATCACGCATGACTGGCGACCGTTTTCGATGTCTGAGGAAATCAGTCACTCAGCGAAGAGATTTATTTAATTAAAACATAAATTTTTGTACCATGAAATAAAATTATACGTTGTACCCAACAATCCGGACGGTGAGAGAAGTCTGGCGCTGTACTGCATTAATATAATGTCAAAATGAATGTAGTCGTAGTACGGCTGTCTGAGGTTGGAACAACAGGCTGACTGCCGCTGACTGGATAACTACTTACCGTCTACAACGTACCGGCACTGCTGTTAACACAACACCAAAACCTGCAACCCAACACCCTTTTGTGCACCTAGGTGCACTTGAACCCTTTGGTGCATCTGGGTGCACTTGAACCCTGTTGTGCACCTTAGTGCACTTGAACCCTTCGGTACACTTGAAGGGACTTGAACCCTTTTGCTCCACCTAGGTGAACTTGAACCCTTTTGGTGCATTTGTTCGGACGTGAGACCTTTACACACGCACGGCAACTCAAAAAGCAGTCTTTTCTTCAAGCCAAAGGAATGTCAAAGAAGTCCATCCTAGAAAGCTAGCTTGCCTCCCTAGCGGCACCGGAGTGGTGTTTTGGGCGTGGTGATTGGATCAGAGCTCGACAAACAGGCCGTTGATGTTCTCGCGATGCACCCCGCACCTGAGGTAATCATGCATCATCAGGTAATCATGCATCACAAAACCAGGGAGCATCACTACATAACGTCTATTGCACTTGCTCCTGCAACGCACTGTTGAAGGCAGAAACTTACTTTAGATCGCTCGGGCTGCTTTGCTGTACAAAAAATTGGAATAGTTTTTCTACCTTACCTGTCGAAAAGACGCTGTAGAAGACAGAGTTGTGAGAACTATTGGCTGCCTCAATACAATTTTCCCCTGGTATTTTTGCCTATGGTCTTTATAAGCTACAACTTCGTATAGTGAAATGTTTCTTTTATACTTCATTTTCCAAAAAATGGCACTAGTGATTCTTTATTTCATGAGGATGAAATAAAAATATTTTACACGACCTTCAGTCGCTTATGGTCAGTTTAAACCTCATTCTCAAGAACCATCTTTTTTTTAAACTTTTTGAAGTGGGTTTCCCATTCCTTTTTCTCTCTCTCTAACTTGAATTTTCCTCGCATTCAAATTCAGAAGGAGAGAAAATAAATTAAATACCGCGTAAATATCAACACTGTGCGACAACTTTCAAAATAGAAAATAAGAAGACTTCTTTCTTCAAGTGCTCCTAGAATAAAAAGAATGTACAAGTGTTACCAAATAAGGCAAATGTCAAGATAATTGAGGGACAAGCTGAACAAAATACGCCCAGATTCTCAGGAGAAAAGTTTGGGGGCGCTACGGAAGGACGGAGAAAATCGAGCAAACTGCGCCTCAAGTGCGGCAATCGGGACGGAAAAAGACGGAACGGGCGACGCTTTAGCGCTCGTGCGGAATGCGGAGCGCGGAATAAAGAATGAGAACATGGGGTCAGAGCGAGCAAAAAAGGCACGGAACACGGAAAACGCGCGACGATGGAAAGGACAAGAATCATAACGTAGCTAGTAATGGACTAGATGTCGAGTGATATAGCTCGAAATGATGATTATGTATGTCTTTGATGTAAGGGATGTGGAGTGATATAGCTCGAAATGATGATTATGAGCGTCTTTGATATAAAGGACATTGAAATGAAGGAAATAAAAAGGTGAAATATCTCTAGACAGACATGAACAATGAGATGGTGAAAATTGGACACGAGAGAACGTTCTACGAATGCATAGAAGTTGAGGAGACTTATGGTGAAGACAAGGATTTTCTCCCAATGTGAGAAATTCTTAGAAAAGATGGGAAGTTCTAGGAGAGTGAAAGAATTTTGAGGTTGTTGAATTGTTCAACACTGTTTAGTCTAAGAAATTTATCTAGAAAAGTTAGCCAAATAAAATTAGAAGTAATGTTTTGAACATAAAAACAAGAATATACAAAATTCATGGATAATTAAGTGACCAACAGATCCCAAAAACGAAAAAGAGAGAGGGAGGGAGGGGAAGAAGAGAGAGAAAAAATAAATATTTGCCAACAATTCACGAACTTAAAACACTGAGTCTGGAGAAAGACAAAAAATGGTAAATTGCATTTCTGAAGGCCGGATGTAAGACTGACGCAGGCAAAAATTCAGACAAAGCAGAATAGGGATACCGGCATCAGAGCTAGAAAACGATAAACCTTTAAGACTTAGCATTTTGTGTATTCTAAATAAAAAATGAAACCCTGCAAAGAAACATTCATCAAGATTCGAAACGGAGACGTCAATATTTCATGAACTCTATGAAGGGGAAGAAATGAATGACAAGCAGGAACATTTTGGACGGCGAGGACGCAAGAGTTGAAAATAAAAATGAAAGCAATTTGGGCTTAAGACTTTTGGTGCTAAGATGGGAATCGCGTGGGCTCGCTTCTTACCTTGAAGCAAAACATGATTCAAAGTCACGATTATACCATTGGGTACAATAGAATATTATCTCTATCAGTTATTCCAAATTTACTTCACTATATACATAAACAAGGGTTCTCAGGCACGAATGGTTACGCCAAAATTTTTCGTGTCAAATCTAATGAAATGTTACATTTTAAAATATAATTTGAAGTACGTCAAAGATTTCCAATCCATGTACACACTGAAAACGTAATTTTTGCATGCAATCTTAACTTATTATAGCCTTCCACTGCGTAGCGTATCATATGTGATGCAATTAATAAAAATAGATTTATAGCATCAGAGAACGAGCAATGTATCGATTGGGATACAGGTTTCTCACGCTTGCTGAAATAATTACTTCTTTTTCTAGCGGTTTGTTTGCGATGAAGGCACATCACTTGAAGAAATTTACGTTATTCATGTATTTTTAGAAAACGGGACAAAAAAATGATATCTCATCACACGTGACCACCAATCAGCCAATGTTTGAGCAGAATAAAGATGCATTGATGACGTAACCTAGGCGTCAAAACCTTCCCTTTTTCATCAATAGTCTGCACTCTACGATTGGCTTACACTTGATTCGAAAAAATGTTGCCTCATGGCAACGCCTCCGATAACTATCTGGTGTAAGAGACATTGACTGTGTTCCAGAATTTTGGTTACGATGGAGATTGTGACATGAAAAATTACAATTTTCAGCGCTAATGTATCACATTTATTATTTCGTTTTCAACATTTTCTTAAATTTATTTCCGATAAAATTGGTACTTCTTGAAACACTGTGCACGCTCAATTTCGTCGGTGTCTGAGCTATGATATTGTCCACTCTCGATGCGTTAGATTTCTCGATGTGAAGGGGTTGAGATTTATAATGAGTCAAAAGTACCACAACTGAAAGTTGCTGCTGTAAATGGGAGGAGCACTGCTGTGAACGTACCATGCCGCGTTATTCTGCAGATTCGGCATAAAAAATTTAATGAGTGCCAAATTTCTGGTTGTGGATGCCTCTTCTCGTCCTTCCTAGCCTCTAAATTTGGCTGTGATCTTCGGGCTCAGCGCACAGCGTTGGGCCAAAATAGGTTACCTGGTTACAGTTCCATCGACCACTGCTGCACTGCGGAATGGAAGATATTTTCTGCCACCAAATGCTGCAGCTACAAGCCAATTTGCATAGACCCACCTGTGCTCTCGCAAGTGAAAACGACTTTTGGCAATATTCCTCGAGGCAATATTCATTCGGAGCTTGTTCTAATTTCAAAGTAGGTGATTATCTCGCCGGGATCGTCAAGTGAAAATTTTACGATACAGAATTGGACGGGGTCGCAGATGTGCCCCGCATCCGTGCGACCACTTCAGCGATAGCTCTGTAAGCTCGTTGATATCTCTGAAGCGTTAGAGAATTCGTTCAAGGCTTTTAAGGGGATGAAATAATCGTACGAATTCTTCAGTGAGATGGGTTTTCAAAACATATAACCTGGACTCAAGACTGAGACGATGGTAGAAATACTTCATCTTGTATGGAAATCAATTGATGATGTCATTGATTATTGACAATGAAACAAAACATTCAGTCATAAGACTCTGAGTTCTCGTAACAAAAAGGTCTTTTTTCAGCATATAAACTTTTACCTGAGCACCTAACGCTAGGAAAGAGAACTGGGCGCTGATTGACTGAGAAATCAAAGAAAGAAAGTAATGATTTCTCCCGATAGGTCAGACTTAAGCTTGATTCAACACTTTTTCTGAGTGGTTAAAGAAAACAGTTGTCGATCAGTAACCGAATTAGACGATGTGTGGATTGCAACCGGAGACGCAGCAGCCGCCGTCACACAGGGCACAACATCGAAACGCTTCTTCCTTTAGACGATCGTACTGTGATGGAAATTGCGAAATAAAGACTAAATATCTTGAATATCAAATATTGCTCCCTTCGGTTTGAGAGCTATTAAACAATTTGAACACTTCCACTAACCTTGAAAATTTACTGTTATTTTGAAACGCTTCGTGATCTAGCGCTAATTTAGGGTACTAGGGGCTAACAGTGACATATCTTAATATGCAGGTACATCAACGTTGCTGCTATGCGATGCTTACATTGTTATAGTTTTCATCATTGAGAATATAGACAGGCTCACGTTAGCAAACGTTACCACAACATCCAGGAACACAGAACTACTCCTTCCATTACTTGAACAGTGGCAATTGCATGACTTACCTCCACGCTCGAAGTGCGTATACCGTAGCTTTGTCGTGGAAGTTGGAGCGATGCCTCAGCAGCCAGCGAGGGCGCTGTGTGAGGGACTGTAATGCCTCAGCAGCCAGCGAGGGCGCTGTGTGAGGGACTGTGATTCCTCAGCAGCCAGCGAGGGCGCTGTGTGAGGGACTGTAACGCCTCACCAGCCAACGAGGGCGCTGTGTCACGGACTGTCTCTGCGAAGACTTCCAAGGCGATCAGGGAATTTCTTCACAAGGGAATCATTCTCGTACTGAGTTCTGTTCGTGTGCGTTTGACGACGTTTGCTACTCAATTTTGTCAAAAGTAAATTTTATTCATCTTCCAATGTTGTGTTTTTTCATGTGAAGCCATGCAAAACTGAACTAATTTGTGTGAATACAAATAAAATTTTATTTATCAACGTATGCGCACACGAATAAATATATGTATTCATAAACCATATATATTAAAAGTTCCCTGCAAATTGTCAAGAACCAATTCTTGAGTTTTAACCTCAATCACTTCAGAAATCAATGCTGCCATCTGCGAATGTGAAGCCTTTAAGATGGTCAAGGTTGTTTGTTTCAAAAGATTCGTTAATAGACATATTAACGTATACTTCAATACGCATAGAAAATGCGCCCTTCAGAATTACTCTAAAATTTTGAGTCATTTTCTGACGTATTATAGATAGATAAAACGAATCGTGCGAATTAAACTGTCGTTCAGACAAATAAATTCAGCAAAGTTGAATCCAAAATGCCTGATTTAGGGTCAATAATTATCGCTGAATAACGCTGAAAAAGAAAATGCTTTACCTCTCGTGAGTGGTGAAAGATTGGCGATCGGATGCCCCTTAACCACAATTCCCCATATTTCCTCTTAATTAAATTCTGCGTCGGACGCGCGTTGTAGGACAGCGCCACCAGAACATTTCCCCTTCCTGTCACGCCTGTCCACTCCATCATCCAACATAAGCCTTCTCTCTTCTTTACTGCCTAATCAAGCTCAACACGAAATAAAAACTTCCTGTCCCACTTGCACATACCCTGTCATTTGCACATTGCAAATACATGTTGGAGGCAAAATAATGAACCACCACGGTGTTCTCTCAACGTGTCGAAACTTCAATGACAACATGTAGTCCTAACGTCTTAGCGTATTATCCCGAGAAGGCAAGCGGTGCATTCACACGGTCTGTGTCCCGACAGTGGCTACGTGAAAGTAACAACCAAGACCACGAGATATCTCGGAAGCGTTAACTTGCGCGATATCGTTTGATACCACCAGTTATGAAACAACCTGCACTCTTTCTTCAAAGTCCTTTTAACCCAACGCTTAACTATTTTTTTCAGAAGTGTAAAAGGAAAAATGTAAACTCGATTCATTACCGATTCCGATTATATTTCATGGAGATTAACAATAACAGATGCAGAAATTAGGCTTTTCAAAAGAGGAAGGCAGCACAAATCTCTGAGACGTCAGCGAAGCGGGGTGCCACGGCGGCTATGCAGGCACACACAGGTGGTCCTCTTCACGATGTGCCACCCACACACAGGTGAAATAAGCACACACAAAATGCATGGCATCATACTTAACCTACAAAAAAATATCCTACTCAACCTACAAAAAATATTTTCGCCGCTAAGGTGAGACCCTGAGGTATCCTAGCGGAGCGCCCAGGCTCAGCTCAAGGCAGAGCCGAGCCTTTCATCTCCCACACCGCACGTTAATGAATATTGAATGCCATCGAGAAAACCTGCTGGTCTGAATGTAGATTTCTTGGCCAGAATATCCGGCACCGAAGTGTTGAATAGCTGCATGAGAAATACTTAGGTCAACGGATGATTTTCCCCAACTAGTCCGCCTCCCTTTAATCAATCCAATAATGAAAGATTCAACAGCAAAATAAAATTTTTTTACTGGAGTCTTTTAACAAATTTATCCGGCCTTGAAGTAGTGTGAGCGCTGGTCCGGCAGGGCTGTCGCGATGTGACGGACGCAGTCGCTGGAGGGGGGAGGCCGACAGAGGCTCGGTTGTGGGGATGAACACCACGGAGATGTGCGGGAGTTGTGCAGGGGGCGGCAAAAAGATCCGGCCCATTCGTTGGGTAAGTGAAAGCGAAGTACAATGAAAACCGTGCAAAAGCACTTATGTTTTCTAAACTTATACCGAACATTTCATTTTGATCCCGTTTAAAAATACCTCGTTCATCCTTTCTTTTATTTCGCTTTCATTAAATTGAAGCAAGGAATGCTGCTAGATGCCGCACCCTGTACCCGTCATGTCACGTACACCTCACGAGACGGAGGGTGGCCACCTGACTGGCTGTGGCTATCGAGGTGTTCCCGCAGCGGCCTCAGATCAACAGAGCACAGATTCAACAGAACCAGTTAGGATTATTGTAACTTAAGGTGATTCGAGATTCACATTGGAGGCTTCCCTGTCGTATGAAAGTCTCCGGCAGATCTGACGCATGCAAATGCGCTCATAGATTAAATTAGATTATTGGTTAATCTAATCCTTATCCATGAAAACATGATCCAAAGAAAGCAGAAAGAAGAGATCATTTAGTAAGGACATTAGAAAATGTATTTATGCACAGGTGTGTTCCTACACAAGATCCCGTGCGCATAGAAACAGCACTTTAAGAAGAAAGAGGAAGAAAAAATAAAGAATCATTGGCGAAGGTATGGAAAGAAGGTATGAAATACCGAAGGCCTATCTATACCTGAGGTAACCTAACAGTGCCCCCAGGAGTCACGAGTCTCCACAACATACGATAGCCAAAGCCAACTAACCTAACCCTGTTGCCTAGCCTGTGTCCTTCGAGGGGGAACACCCAGTAACAAATAAAAATTGTACAACCTCAACTCGTGCTTTTACCATCTCCGACATATTTAATTCATTCTGAGAACATTGCTTCAAGCACATACACTCGACACTCTAATCCGCCACTCTTCCATACAGGAAAAATTTTATGTCGACAGATATCTCCATTGTGAATTTAAGAATCGATTTTGTTATCATGAATTTGGTTATCCTATTTATTCTCCTAATCTAAATTGGCATACACGAGTAATGAACTCAAATTCAATGAAATCTTCGTAATTTGTATTCATGTTTTAGTGCTTTAGTTGTTCGGTTGGGTGGCCGTGCGTACCAAGTACGGCGCACACCGCAGTCCAACAGCTACGAAACCACCAAAATTACGAGGCGAATAAAGATACAAATCGCGTTTAAAAATATGTACCGAAATCTTCTAACAAAACTCGTGTGATTAAAATGTCAGCTTTTTCAAAATATTCGACAACACTCAACTGAAATTTCAAATGAATACATAACTGCAACAACTCAAGTCGATTTGAATGAAACGTCGAACCGTTTTGCATCTTTCAACGATCAAATGAAAATATGAATTGTAAAGTACAAACTTTTTTGTTTCAGTCGAGTTCTGAAGCCTGTCTAAGAACACAACTCTCGTTTTTACCACATTTCATGATGATCAGACCTTTTAACAAGCTGATGTATCTTCAATAACTAAAATAAGGCTGGCAGTTAATTCATCACAACAAAGTAAATGTGAAGAGAGAAGTTGAAAGAGTTGCTGTCTTCTTCTTTCATTTGATTCAGTGCTTGGAAGATTCAAAGCTAATGGTAGATTGCGACAATGACTATGCAGATGGTTATCTTTCTGTCCCCTGTCGGTTCCACAGAATCAAAAGAACGTTCATTGGAATGACTAGGCTCTCGCCAGAACAGGTCAGCTTGCTTATTTGCGCACAAAGCAACAATTTGGTCGGACGGAATTTCCAACGGTACACCAAATGGATGTTGTCCCATAAGCCAAGTGACTTATATGGGACACCAATGGACACCAAATGGATGTTGTCCCATAAGCCAAGTGACTTATATGGGCCCTCCAGCAGTGTCTTTCTTGAGGCTGGTTCATTATCTGACACTTCTCATTTGACTTCGGTATCATGACGAGCGGAAATTACTTCTCGTAAGTAAATACGCAGCACAAGAGCTATACTTCGGCTACTCTCACATGAGACAAGATCCATTAATTATTATAATCCCAGTTTCACCAGGAATAATATAACTACCACGATAATAATAACTACTAGCAGGACCCGCCAATAATTCGCGGTTAGAATTTCGAAAGAGTTGAAGTTGATGAGCAAGCTGTAGCATAGATACCCGCAATGATCTTTGTATTTATTGATGATGGGTGTGACACATACAGATACATATATAGATGGATACAAGCATATTAATATATACAAGATTACCAAATAGGTTAAAAGTCGAGCACTACAGTAATCTCAGCAGTGACGCTCTGTATACGCGGGTTGACTACGCTAGACCAATTTGAGTCAGTTAGGACAGTTGTTGCAAGTTCCTTGGTTAATACTCAGCTGGTTTAAAGAATAAAATGATCAAAATGATCAAACTATCAAACTATAACATGAAATCTACAACGGATACCCACAACAACCCTGTAACACTTTTGAGAGATGTCAAGTCTGTGCAGTAAAACTGCGGGACTGGACAGCGAGTGCGAGCTCACGGGACCGAATACAACTGGATACTTTAGCAATGCAGGGCCCGCAGTATAGCAACACTCATAACACTGAAGACAGGGTCCCTTCAACACTAAAGACAGGACCACGTTACCGGTACCACATTCGTTACCCGCCGATCCCACTTGCAAAGCAGGTGACTATCAACGAAACGTCGTCGTTCTCATGGTAGAATAACGCACCTGCCAAGTGCGCCTGCAACGACACTAACGAGCACGGACGATTGAGAAATATTCATGAGCTACGTTTTCGTCCAGGCAGTGACGCAAGACTAACGAATATAATAGAGCTCCAAGAGACCGAATAAAGAGCATTCGTTCAGTTCTACTCAAGGGTTGCACCGACATCCGAAGAGACGCGTAGGCAGTGTAGAACTTTTCTCGTAAGAAAATTACCTAAAATATTCCTGCAGAAATAGGAATAAAAGAATGTATGCGGTGAAAAATGTCACTAGCAACACCGTGCTCCTACTGCAAGAGTTTATTAAAATATATCCATGCATGTTATACTTATCGTGGCTTTCAAATTGAATAGTATCATTTACTGAAAATAATTCTTCCCTAAACCTACAAGGCAGCTCCTCGAACGCGACGGCTACACTAGAGCGAGACTCAATACAGAAACTATGCCGACTTGGAGACACTCGTGTGAAGGTGCGCTAACGGCCAAGCATTTAATGCATTCATATGCGAGCAATCAGCAATTTACGCAATTCAAGATGAGATTCAGTGAGTCTCAGTATCACAAATTCCAAGTCCATGCGCTCCCACCTATCCGGTCGCCAAGCTTCAGAGCGAGAAGCGACTTGGAGAACAACATACACGAGTTTCGGAATGAAAAACTATATTCAAAAGAGATCTCTTCTTCACGCAAATTGGAAAGACATTGCAAAATGCTCTATTTCCAACAGCGCCTCAGTCACTGCTCGAAACGGTTCTCAAGAGCGTCACTCAACAGGCACAAAGGAATAAAAATTGAGCTTTGATAAGGGCGTGGGCAGGTCAGCTGTGCATGACGAGCATCAGTGTCGAATGCTGCAGCTGTAGGTCTCGTGCACGGTGCTGTACGAGCTGTAGGTCTCGTGCACGGTGCTGTACGAGCTGTAGGCCTCGTGCACCGCGCAATAAACGCCCAATAAGAACAAGACTCGGGAGCTTGTGTTCATCTCGCTCTTATAGCGACACGCTCGACAGGCGGCAGCACAAGCACACACTCGGACGACATTCAACTGCACGACGCTTCACAGCAGCGGAGAAAGTAAATGCCTTTCATGGAGCAAAACTACCGAAAAAAAACATCCTTGTTGTCAAGCAATCCATAATCTCAATCAAGTTCGCCCAACGACTCGATTTTGTTAACACCCGGACAACGTACAGTTGAACTTCCAATCTACGAACATCCCAAATCAAGGATATTAGTTAAAACGGACTAAGTTTGATGGTTAGAATACATCTTCCTTTGGCTAGATTGATTTATTTTATCGCTCTGATTCCACCAGGGCCACCAGCGCTAAACAACTGAGGACTCCCCCTCTCCCCCTATCATTTGTGACTATCATCCATTGGCAAGAGTACTCGGTACAGAAGTGCAGAATGGTCGCAAACAGAATATTTGCGTCAAGGAATAACCTTTCCCTCCAATTAGTCAGTTGATGAGAAGTTCAACTGTAAGCTTATAAAAATATGAAAATCTTGTATTGTAACTCAATAAAGTATCAGAGTTGTGTTCCCGGGAATTTTGGATGACCTCCTAAGCATCCAACCAACAATCCCCGCTGGAGCCCCCAAACGCTACAATTAACTATCGCTCGACGCACTAACGAAGCGTCCACACCGATCTGAATAATGCCTTCTCTTCCTTCATTAACTATGAATCAATAATCAAAACCCGTATAAAAGTGATTCGTCAGCCCACACTGGGCATTACAGAGAGACCAAGCAACAGTCCCTTCTTCATCCCCAAGACCGGGGCCATTTATCCCCAAGACCGGGGCCATTTATCCCCAAGACCGGGGCCATTTATCCCCAAGACCGTGGTCATTTACCCCCAAGACCGGGGCCATTTATCCCCAAGACCGGGGCCATTTATCCTCAAGACCCGGGCCATTTATCCCCAAGACCCGGCCATTTTCACGCTGCGCCAACGTCGTCCTCGAGTTGAGGCAGTCCGGTGCGCCCCCTGAACAGCACAGGAGCGCGCCTGCTACGATAGGAACTTGCTTCCTACAATGACGCGTGATCGCAAACAAGGAAGGCACCTGTCACGGCCACCCGTACCACTTTACACACAGCATCATCAAGAAAATATTTCACTAATCTTGTTATTTTATTGGCTTACTCGTCCACAAGCATTAATAATTTCACTCCATTTACGCAAGACAACTGCATTCAACTCGCGGCAGTTAAAACTAAGGTTTCTCCTTGGCTTCCTGGCCCTTTTCTACGATGACGAAGCCATTGTCCTCTCGAGCTTCTTCTCCAAGTTCCATGCCATCGATGATTTCTTCTGCCCCACTTTGACCAGCAACCTTGCCGTCGAGTGCCTCCGGCGAGGTCACCTTCGTCGCCTTCTTCTCGTAATGGGACTCCACGATGGCCTTGCCAGTGCCCTTGGCCGCCTTCTTGGCCACACCCTTCACGCCCAGCGACGTGATGTTGTGGCCCGCCATGGCCGACTGACCCACGGCGTGCATGGCGTTGTCCGTGAACTCGCCTGCCTCAGAGCCGTACCTGACAGGACACACAACAACCATAACAAAAAATTAACAGCCATGACCACATGAAGTCAACCTCGAGGTTCAAACCTCTAGGAAGCGCACCTGAACATACCCATTAAATTACTGTGTAACCTTTATAACATCACAGATGGACTAAGCCTTCGGAAAATGCAAGAATCGCCCCTGAGCGCACTCGCAAGACTACTGTGTACCTCTCTAGGTATTACTCATGAACACGAAATGTTGCCACGTAACCCCTAGGTATCGCTCCTGGGAACCGTAAAGTCTGTCAACTCTAGCTCTCGCAACTCAATACAAGCATCACAGCGTTAACTCTACGGATGGCCACTGGACATGAAGAACAAGCATTTACCCTCTACGTATGGTACACAGAAAAACCTGCGACACCTGCGGCAGACAGGAATGAGGCAGAAAGGAATGAGGCAGACAGGAATGAGGCAGACAGGAATGAGGC
>VOMN01039943.1:0-19964 GCA_014899125.1 Orchestia grillus
GTAGCAGGAGCAGCTCCCCGCTGCGTGTCAGCGCCAGCTGCGACGGCGCTCTGCTATTTTCAGGCCTTAATAAACTCTGAAGATTCTAGGGCAAACAATACAGAGAGAAAAGAGGATTCTTCTAACGTCAGGCGTAGGCTATTCATTCTCCTGAATCTAATAGCTGTAAGATTGTACGAGTATTTGTCCTATGAGAACAGATTCATTCTTTAAATGAACGAAATATTGCTCAAGCATTTGTTCATATTGATGGACTTGTTCGCGTATTCATTTTAGTTCAGAAAAAATTAATGAATATTTAAGACTTGACTTTTATTAATTTAAACGTAAAGAATCTTCATCGGTGGTCGTTTTAGGGCTCATTAAGCAAGCGAAGAGTGCACACTGACGGCTGTAGCTGACCGACCTGCTGACGAGCTCGCTTTCAAATCCAAAGGTAAAACGATCAAAATCGCGCTCGAATACTGCTAATCCTACGGCTCTACCGCTTGAAATTTCATCCCGTGCAAATCCCCGATAAAATTGCTCGACAAATTTTTATTTCGGTGCCTGGCCAACAGGACTGAAGTTGGTCGAGAATGACTGATTTGAACAGAGAAGGATTTACAAACAGCGCACGTTGCACATAATGACATAAGAATGACACAAAATCGATTGGTCAAATTGATTTTCAGTACAGCAAGCGTGTTGGTGAACCTCATTTGAAAGCAATTAAAACTTCGTAAAATCGTTGGCCATTAAGTCAAAAAATATAAAGCCTGGAATGCAGTACGCGTTCGGCTGCAGTAAATCGTATGGAAATTAGGCGACCGCCGAATTTCGAGTTCTGAAAATGGCAGATTAATTATTAGTGGACTGTCCTAATTATTATTGCTTGGCAAATAATTCTAAGCCAAAATTATTGAGCGTAAGCACAGTGTCTGAACTAGACATTTGAGTAATGAACTTCACTGGCTAGTTTATTTCAATTGGAAAGCAGTCGCACAGCTAAACAGGGAAGAATTTGAAATCTAACATAGTAGAGCGCCGTAACTCAGGTGTCCTAAAGTGACAAACGCTTTAATTCACGAGAATTTTGTTGAGAGCATAGAGATTCATAGGGGAACTTGCACCCCAATCAATAATTCACGAAGGTCTTTGATCGAGCCTTAATTTCTATTTGACTTATAACTAATATTTGCTATTCTTTAATATAAGGGCGCTCTGCGGTACGTTGCTTTTGAGCAGAATACCTTAGAGCTTCAGAAAATCATACATACATATCAACATATTTTGTGTAATTTTTCGTTCGCTTCTCTCTCTGTGAGTTACGCTTCTAATAATTCGATATGAAAAAATTTGCAGCTCATAACAACAACTTATTTGAGTTTGTAGCTGCATTCATGATACGGCTGCATGCTGTAGTGGCAACAATTTTTTGTTTCCAAATCGTACATGTGAGCCAAAGGATTACTAAAAAATTAAAATCGAATATATTAGAATCGGCTGAACCCAACTGAAATGCACAGACGCAATGCAAGAATAGAGCAAATCAACGAAGACGAAGACGTAGACTGGTGCGTCTGGAGGACAACTTAACGTCATGGTAAACACAAACAGAGAAGGAATGCAACAGAAGATAGAAGAAACAAGACAGCAGAAGAGAGAAAGTGTGTGTTTCATAGGATTGTACGTCCCCGTCTCCACGGTGGGACTGACCCTATAAAAGCCTATGCGGAGCACCACTCTGTGTCTAATGCGATTCCGGCTCCGCCCAGCTTGCTCGTGTCTGTCTACGCTCTTCCAATAAACGAAGAAACCCCATCGCTCATCATTTACCCGCATAGTCCAGCGGCAAGTAGAGACATCGTGGACCGATTACAGAAAATCATCTGGTGCAGTACAAAGAAAAGGGCTCACCTCTAGAGCAGCGAACAAATAGACGGCACAGGATGGCAGGGGAACAAGAAGCAACATCAGTGAAGATGAAAGAAACACATAGCATGCAAGTACCACAAATCGAGACAGCGAACGAAGAGCCAGTTCAAATTATTCCTTTTGTTTTGCCAATACAAAAATCATGATATCATCATGGGCTCGGACAGGTCATTCATTAATTTAGGGAACATTTCAGAATTTAAGCGCAGCAAGTATTCGTTTGGTGTTTAATAAACTGAAAAAAATGAAACTTGGCAATTTCCCTTCAGCGGGAGAATTTTTTAATCTTAGCATAACGTTTTGGTTTTTAAATCCATTGCTATACGGCCTCGGTAAGGTGCAGAAAGAGTAGAAAAAAAATTCAGTTTTTCTGCTGCAATTTTCTACTCAGCAAAAGGAAAATATGGCATTGATACATATTAAAGTGGTATGTATTTGCTTTAGAATCAACATTTTATTTATTAACCTAGACGCGAACACTTGAAGACCAGTCAGGGCAACTGCTCGAGAGCGCTCCACAAGCCCTGCATGTGCATTGGAGCTGACCGTTGGTCCACGAGCGCCACTCACGGTCATGAGTCGCCATGCAAGCTGTAGGAAACTTCTCAAGACCAATAAAACTCCTCGAGAATGCCTTTTGGTTGTTCTAAACGGCGTTAAAATTACTTTATCTCTGATCATGCACTGAAAGAAACGAATTACTCAAACATGGCCGCGTATCATCAAAGTCTTTGACCTATTAATCATAATCGAATATGAATGCTTCTGCAGCAGGACTGCAGAAGCCATTAAGCAGCTGAACGGCTTCAACCCAAAAGCCACGACACTCACACATGATCAATACGCACCACCTGTGGAGTATGGGGTAGTTAAAGCTTAAGAATCAAGTTCACGATGTGAAGCCAACCAGACACTACAGTTAAATCCAAACAGACCGTTGCGAGTCGTGCTTTTTGACCGTACATCAAGAGAGGGACAAAAAACTAGTCAAATATTTTTAGTTTAAAAGAGATCTACCTGCACGCTGTGTAACCCATCAAGGCGTTCCAGCATTGCCACCCTTCCTCTGAGTAGCTGCTACTACTTGTATAAGTGTCCCTAGAAACAGCAAGTTAAGAAAGAAGAGGAAGAAAAGATAAAGAAACAAACGAAGAAGGCGTGCAAAAGGAGAGAAGCATAACGAGCAACAATGATAGAAATACCAAAGGCCTAGCTAGAGCTGAGGTTAATCAATTAAGAAGCTAATACAAAAATCGTCAGGACGCCGGACAATATGTTTGAGCCAAACGATGCTCATTACTGCTACGAAAATTAAAACATGCGAGTATCAGCGGGGAGGAATTTTATAGTTTTAGAACACTCGAGAGCTCAACATATATTGTACTTGATTCGATGATTCTTAATGCGGAACACATTTCATTAACTCTGTATTTAGACGGTAATTAAAACAGCTACCTCGCAAATGGCCTCGCAAATGGAATAGTTTTACCCGAGCCCATACGACCAAATCCTTATTTTACCAGGACCATTTGGGCACAAACACAGCGCTCCGTACAACACAACCCTGTTTACGCTGCATAAGCGTCGGTCAGCCTGAGAGCTTCGGAGACTCCAAGCAACGACGGGAGCAACCGAAAGAAGCAGAAGTGGAGTGACTAACACGGAAGATCCATTTATCGACTACTCGAGTGAGCCGAAAAACCAGGGAAATGAGAAACCCAAGCCTCTCGACGCCTAAAATCGGCTCGTGATCGCCCCTTATTATTTCGGATTGTGAAAGCGCCGCCCAAAAATATCCTTTCACGAACCTAATTGGAGCTCTCAATCACTTACCTGGAAAACACACCTTCAAGGGTCCGAAAATTTCATTCCTGTTCCAATTAGCTCCTAGCGCTGTCGGGTCCGTGAGCCTCTTCAAGCATTCACCTTATCGTATCGGTTATGCGTCACAGAAAACGTCTTTTCGAGCGCCGTGATAAACCTAGCTCATAAAAAGCGCCTCTCATTTTGAAGGTAGGTAGGTAGCCCGTGAATCATCCGTCTAATATGAAACCAAATTGCTGCGGGTTTTCACGGTCTTAGCAAAGCCGAGAGGAAAAAATTGCATTTCTTTCTTCAATATGCAACGGGAAGAGGCCCTAAATTTGATTCATATTGCGTACAGTGCTTTTTAAAACCGTACCCAGCAGCTCAACTATGACATCATGTATATGGATCCGCACAAAAACCGAGTCGATTTAGCTGCACGTTCATGTTTACTCATAGTGTTCTTTTTCTCCGACATTCAAAGCGTATATACGTTCAAGTGAAGACTACTTGATCATATACGGACGGTGTCGAAATTTTTATTGTTTGCTAGGTAATCCGCCGCTTAGAAAGGCTTAATAGGAATCAAGGCGACACTACTTTGCAGAAAGAAAAATTGGTTTCAAACTCGCCGGTTGGTGGTACACCTCATGTTGACGTGACGAATCATCCAGCAAAAATTTCCAAGCTAAGACTCGTTGCGAAAATTTCAAGAACTCTTCAACACAATCCTCGCTCTAACACGAGGGGCGACCGAGTAAAAGAAGTCATTATGAGAACTTCTTCATGAATTCTTGGGACCCATCCGCTTTGGGGCCAAACAGAAATTCCGATCACAGCAACCCGCTACCAGCTATTGACATGTCATTGAAGAATAACTCCACCGTACAAACGATCCCTCGATCAATCGAAAAACAGTCTGCACCACTTCGTCAAATAAACTAGGATTTCGCTCTGCAGGTGCGCCTTTTAACCTGTTAACGGTCACTGCCCAGGTGGCCAGCGGTGCATTACACGGTCTGTGTAATCGACAGCGACCGTGTGAATGCAACAACCGTGAGGACATCATACGATGTCAATACCCATTAACAGATTAATGAACTATTTTTCATGGTATACCGACAGGAATTCAACGAATATTTACAGAAAAACTATTTTAGCAGCGAGCGGGAAGTTCTTACGACTGATGTTTACCCCTATGTAGCGAGTTTAGCGTAAATATCAGGCCTAATTTGGTGCACTGGGAGGATACGTGTCTTTTCTAGATAAAAATTAGCATAGACATGGTCAATTTTTAGGATTGTTTGTTCAATTTTTATTTAAATAAATTCTTGAACAATTAGTTTTTGGTATTTAAGGAAACCGAATTTTTGCAGGTTTTGCTCGAAAGCAGCCCAGTGTTGTAAAGCGTTTATTTATTTTTTTTCGCAATATTCTTACTCAATATTTGTAAGATCAAATTTCATTTTAACATTGTTGAGAACATGTGCGCTACGTAGAGAGAAGGCCTTGTTGCTTACGTTCCTAGTATAAAATACCGTCCAAGAACGCCGAGAATCTTAATATCACCGAAAAGTGCTGCATAAAATACATTGCAGGGAGAAGTAGCGATCTTTTTCCTTCATCTACATTCTACGGAATGCGCAATGTTTACACCCTGTCTTCAACACAATGCTGGTTTTAAATACTTAATGTTAAAATAGGTTGAAATGGACATTTAACAATACGAATTTTTAGTAAGTTCAATCGGCCGTTAGCCAATCAACAGAGTCAAAGGCACAAGAAAGTAGACAAAGTATTCCAGTCACAGTAGAACACCAAGGAATTAAGCGTTGTTGAACCTGCACTCAATCACTACAACTCAATAGCACGAGGCCCACTGGGTGTAACCAAGAGATATTTACCGATCGTTTCGCAATGACACGTTCGCCTATTGATGGAAACTTTCGAATCCATAACGATTTACGCGTAGAAAGGGGTGACGATCATAAGAAAGCAGAGAATAATTTGTGGATTCATTTCACGAATCTCACTGAGTATGGGAAATGTACATCGCTGTCAGCTCGTGACTGACCGTGATTAGTTCAAGAATGATACCAACTGTGACAGAGCATGCATCCCGTCTTTGAAAATTGATGTTTCAAAGTTCAGTGACGCCATACCAGTTGCAGGCACATATGGTTTCCAAACATCCGCGGTGGATTCATCACCATCAGTTCGGTGAAGCCCTTACTGCAGGGTACAAACGCGGCAGCGAGCTCTGAGATGTGACCATCCAAAATGCTTCGCTAAACGCTGTGAACAATCATCGAGCTTGGCGGGAAACAAGGACGGACATGACCGAAACTCTTAAATTCTCATTCGTATCATTTTTTTCGAGCAAAACGTGCACTGAATTAAAAATAGAATCAAAAGAAAAATATCCGTGAAATGGAGGACTGCACACACTGTACTCTGCATCGCAACAACGAGAGTCTGATTGCTCTTCGCTATTTACAACGGTGCAGCACAGCATGAATCGCGCTAACATGGAGCACATGCTCGGCGCTATGCAGCCTATGCTCAGTTTATTGCAAATAGCATCACAACGTACTACTGTTCACCCATGTCGCAAAATAGCAAAAGCGGCCAAACAAGCACTACGAAGAATTCCAAGCATGAAGCTGAATTCATTGCTCCAGGTAACGGTCCCCAGGCAAACAGGGCTAACTGGACGCTGTGTTCAAAATAAAGTGTGAAAAGTTTTGGCTTGTGACAGCATCAATACGGCACGAGCGTCGGTCACTCGCACACAAAAAAGGAACAGCTGTGCATGACTTGAAGTTCATTGCTAGAGCCACTGAGCATAGGAGTGTCACACTTTATAACCTCGACTTACTTTCGAACACCCTCCACTACTCACGATAGATTTGGCACTCGAACAAAAATTCGTGATAAAATGTCTTTTCACTTACCAATCAGGCAAATTTTAACTCGAAAGTAAAAACTAATTTTAAAGGGAAACCACTTTTCTACATGTTTTTCTTCTTATGGCGTGTTTTTAGTATGTACAGAGGGGTGTTCGTAAGTCCAGGTTACAGTGTTCATTGAACTACGACTTCCATAGCAAGCACTCTGTTAGGGTGTGAGCAACGCTAAGTCGATACGTAGAATTATTTCGTGAAGGAATCTAACTGCAACATATGGCGCAATATTCAAATCGTATAGGTAGGAGTGTAATAAATTCAAACTATGGAAAATAACTCTCGAACCCAACAAGCCAATTGAAAAAATGTTTAGAATTTGATACTGTATTGATCATTGCAGAATTTATGGCAAGTTAAAATATTTTATGTACCTAGAGTGTTACATTAAGGGGAATACAGGGTCAGTCCACCTGATATTTACTCAACAGAGACTATAGTTGAGATGCAAAGGTAAAATAAGGTTTTAGTTCTTAATAGTACTGAAAACCTGTACACTAGATTTGTAACTGCAGAAAGAAACACATTAATTACGGGGGTGTATTACCATCAAATCTTCGTTTTATTGAGATTCCTCAGAATACCCTGTACAAACTAAACACTGGCCGCTCAAAACCTCATAAAAGAGCTATTGTAAAATACTTTGCTACAATCTAGCATCTGTAGTTTGGAGGCGGTCACGGACGAGTGCCACTCGGCTTATGAGCATAAAACTTGATCGTTCTATAGGCCGACCATACGCTGTAATGGTGGTTTTCCTTTACAGTCATGGGTTGCTTCTTCAATGCAAGTGTGTAGGTCGCTGTGTAAGCAAAAATGCAATTACATAAAAGTTTCAAAGTTAAGTGGTTTGAACAATTTTGATCGTTATGATGGGACTTATGCAGTTATTTTGGCTCACACCTTACATAATTTAATGTACAATCATTTATTGGAGAACGGACATTATTTAGATGCATCATCATTTTGAATTCATGCATCAACGCGTACAGTAACCCATTCATGTCAAGATATCGTGTCAGCAGTAATCTCTGTTCCCAGTCCGTTAACTATAAAACTCTATTTCCCTTGCAGGATTTTATAGCTTAATTTCCATGAAGCTTGAAATATTTTTAATCTTTGGAAATCCCCAATGAGCACAACTGCCCGGAACATTTCGAATGCAACCCATGGACGCGATTGTCACCACTGCTTTAATGGAAACAATGTCACAGCCTTGATCTACCACTCGTGAAGTAAAACCAGTCACCGTGAGCCCTGCGACCATTACACCCAGCACCGGGCCGGGAGCGAAGAACACTTACGAGTGAGACAGACTATTTTTTGGAAACAAGATGGCCGCCAACGTTTTGCTGCCGCTGCTCATCCCACTTGGAGAACAACTCTCCAACCGTGAGTATTTCTTCTGTGTAGTATTAAGTCTTACTTAAGTTTTATTTCCTCTCGTGAGAATTCTTACTGATTGTAGTTCTAAGCGTATCTGGGAGTACGTGTGGCAACGACATGCAGCTGCTCATGAACAACTTACGTCGGTTACTTTTTCAAACCCAACTGTTTACGAGACCTTTTTTAATTTAGAGTTATCTGTATCGACGAATATATTTATAAGCCCCAACACAGGACCTCTTCAAAGTTCAGTAGACATTGATGGTCATGTGCATAATTTTACGCAAAATTCAAACAACACCAGTGCTGGCATTTGATAGATATATGTATGGATGGAACGGTAGACAGCCCGTTAGCAAGCAAGAAGAGTAAGTTTTATTTTTGAAAATTTAGACTATTTAAAATGATCTCATTTTAGCGAGATTCGGCTTACATGTTCGACCGGAACTGGATATCGTGCGTACCATTATTAAGCATTTCCATACCGCGGTGCAGGACTATCCTTCATTTCAGCACCCGAACATTCAAGTTATGGACCGTGGGCTCCCGCACTTTAGAATCTCGACAGCTTAAAAAATACCTCTGTATGAAAGCTCATTTCTTAATCAATACTTAAAGTAACAATACTAATGAATACATGAAGGTATAATGGCTTCGAACTGTACGAAATGAATTCCGTCGCTGTGTGGAAGAAAACAGTGGGCTTTGATTGCAATAAACTTCGTATCAGCATTACGCACGCGGCGTTCAGGCTAGTAGGTGATCGAACGTGAAATAAATAACAATTTAAGAAAGGCTCTATTACTTGAAAATTGAATCCCCTTCTTCGGCACAAACGGCAGAGGAAAGGTCTTCATTCATTATCTATTTTACGATCATGTGATTGGGTCATCAGGTTTATATGTCCTCGTCAATACGAAATTCAATGTCTCCATTCACTAAAATTTTTCTGGCCGTGAGCCATAACGGCCTTCGCCGGGCCACGCCGCCTGAATTTGAGAGAAGAAAGCAATCCCATAAACAGACGAGTACTTGGGATTAGAGTATTTGACCACTACCACTTGTTGTCAGTCGTCACTCGAGACTTCAGATGAGCAAGGTCTCAACATTCAGTTCCCATGTGATGAATTCAAGCACTGATGAATTCAATTCATGTGATGAATTCAAGCACTGATACGCGCAATCTAAGCCTCTCCATTGTGCTGGTCAGCCTCACAAACGCCGATCTCTGACTTAGAGCGCACGTCACCTAGTATTGCAAAGCTTGCATTTCGTCATTTCAACGGCGAGAACTGTTCAATAAACTATAGGGTAAAAATTCCGCACGACGATTTATTTGCAGCGTATTCTCAAGTTCTTTAGGTAAATTAACATAATTCCGGTCCTGAAGTTACGTACAAAACTGCACAAGCAGCCACGCAGTGGCAAGTCGGACGATTCTTGCCTACTGGATCTCAGTTACTAGCAAGAAGGCACTCCCCGAGGACGCTTTGCAGTTATATTATCTCATTTTACTCTCCGAAATAGTTCCTGAAAAAATTTAGGTCATCGCTTGTGGCAAAGAACTGACGGCTAAAAGTGCTAGCAACTTCGAAAAATACATACATATTTAGCGACAAGCATTTTACACAAATAGAAATTATTCAAGCGACAAGGAAAGATGAACTGCGATCTGCTGCAAGGAAGATCTTATCATTTTCTCCAAAAAACGAATGATATATCACGGAAACGAACTAAAAACTCCTAATTAAAAAGTGGAGAACTGGACTGACAAAATTATACGATCCAAATTAAACGGCGGTTAAAATTAAGAGTCTCGTAACAATGTCAACGTTTCCCATTGTATCAACGAAATAAGTTCCGTTGTGAAGAGAGAATGTGAAGGGAGAAGATTGTGAAAGGATTCCCATTGCAGCAACGAGTATCTCTACTCAATTGATCATCATTAAACCAGAGCGAAACAACTGATAGCGCATACTGTAAAAATGATCAAACTCTGATTTTCTACAGGGACAAAACAATTGATGAATACAATGCATTGCACATCTGGAACGGGCTGACATAAATTGTCAAGTCTCAATTGAAAATGTTAGAAAAATGTGTAAGATGCATGAGATCATTCTGGAAGTGAACAAAAAAAGTGAAGACCCAAACTAAAAATGAAGGACAAAATCAAAATTTCAACAAATTTACCAAAGGAAGATCCATAGAAAAGCACATGTTTTTAAAACTACAAAAAATGGGAGTAGAGACCAGAAAAAAGCAGTAATGAAGTGATGTGCACGATGTTCACGACTGCCTGCCGCATGACTTCCCCGAGCTAATTAAGACGAAGCTTTTGGGGCAAAACTGAGGGTCTTAGGACACAAAGCCATCGTGGATTTGATGCGACTCTTGTCAAAAATTTTGAGTCATTAGAGAGATCCTCCGAAGCTTTAGGGATCTCAGTCTTAATCTTTACTAGACGAAGATTAATCCAGCTCTCAGTTGAGCACGCACGGCATTCAAAAGAGAAACCTTCCATGGCTACCGCAGTATACCGAGGGTGTCAAAATTACGGGAACTTGATTCCAAACCGACTAAACTAACTTATTACGTATTAGGCTGAAGCTCATGAAACCCCTAGAGTTTTCTAAAAAGTTTGCAAACAGAAAATTAAATACTGAATTTCGTTCCCAACTTTAGCGATGCATGAAAGTTATAACTTTGTTCACGGGCCCGTGAATAAGACGAGATAGAGATGACGATCTCTCCGTTAAAAACATATTTTATTGACGTGGTAAGTAGCTTTAGCGTGGTACCTACCAGAGAGACTGAACTGCAATAAAAAACTGCACCAGCAGCGAGCAATAAGTGGCGATGCGTGTTTTACAGATGCTAAAAATAATCGGTAAATATCAGGTGCAGCGTCAGGAACACAAAGCAGATGGCCACGTCACTGATGCACAGCACACGACACGAGGCTCCGTTTAAAATCGGAGGTATTATTTCACAAGACAGACACAACTAAAGAAAGAAGGAAAAATTCTCACGATGCATTGAGGGCGACAGATTCGACGAGCCTGCCAGTCGGCCCAGGAGAGTCTCGAAATAACCAGGACCAACAATTGCGCGCCTCCCGAGAGCAGTCCTGCACTGGATATTGGTTTAGCCCACCCGCGCAGTAGCTGTCAAAGAGATCGCTAACACCACGTCATCACCAAGGCTGGGCCTGACAACATCTCTCAAACCAAGTATAAATATTTCTCTTCAGCTATCGCTTTCCAACTTCTGATGCAAGCGAACTGAAAATGCAATATTTCTACTCGTTGTTTCTGGCATATTTACAGGTGTGTTTTCCACTCGGATCGATGAGGAAACCGCGTTATTTTGAACACATTCTCGGGACAAGTTAGAACGGCAGATTGTACGCCTCTCTCCAGAGGAGGCCGAGGCTTACAGAGAGTCGTCTTAAACTTTGGAATTTATTCCCCTCACGAAATTGACCTTAACATGAATAATAGGCACGCTTTAAGTCAGTTGAAGCAGCCATCACTGACTGAACCTTGAGTTGAGATCCTGTGGATGACTATCGGCCGAGGTAGATAAAAGTCCTTCATTTATTTATTTGAAAAATATACAGAGCGCATCCCTACACCATGGAGGGAATGAAGGTCTACATAGAAAATAAACTTAAATAATTTCCATCTCATTTAAAGTGAGCGCATTGTGCTGGAATTGGTCGCGTTATTTTACTTGAAAAAATTTACTTCCTTGAGCACCTAGAAATTTTGTCAAAAATAGATCCGTACCTGAACAACAGGTTTCCAATGTCTAAATATTCACTGAACCCGTTACTCGATAGTCGTTCAGCCTAAGCAAGTAAACTATAAATTCGTAAATTTATTTGTAAATTTCTTCCCAAATTGGGAATGCGGAGTCGTACCTTACACTAGTTACAGGGAGCATTCAACAACCTGCATGCCAGTAAAAAATTAGAGTTTTAAGGCCTTTTTGTTCGATTCATACAAGAAATGATTCAACCGAATCGATTGTGATCTCATGAAAAATTACATGTACATAATTGGCATTGATAAATGTTTCGATACGACAGTTCTCAGCGTCCATATAAATTGCTATAGATGTTTAGAAAATAAAACACAAGGCATGAACAATAATTCTACCATGCTCTAATCTCAATTTGCTTCGCCTAGCTTCTATATTTTTAGCCGGAGAAGCAGAAGCCTAACTCCCAGTACAAAGCAGACATCGATGAGGAGAGGGCTCAAGTCCGGCGAAAAAAGAAGCCTTGCTTCTTTTAAGAAGAGTTGAGCGTAGAACTTCAGTAGTGCTGAGTGAACTTTTCATTCAACTTTCAAAACTCAATAAAAGTATCAATCCTCAAGCGTTTTCAACGGAAATCAGTATAAAAGCATGTTTTTTCTCCACAGGCGTAATGGTATGATGAATGACTACAAAAACACTCACAAAGCTGAAGTAAACGTTGGTTTTCAAGCACCTGTTGCTCTCACTCATTCTGCTCCTGCATTACTGTTAGTGTGGGACTTTACTCAGCACCAGAAAACCCTCGCATCCTCGTTCAATGCAAGAAGAATTTTAATTGACACTCTGAAATTTTCAGAAAGCGCATCCATTTGTCATTCATGAGATTATGATTATGCCGGATTACAACAGGCGTGTTGGCTGGAACGTGATAGTTGCGCTGCAGAATTCGAAAGGTGACTGATGTATTGCAAAAAACAAACGTCCGAGGAGAAAAAGGTTGCACCCTGAAATGGAAGCACTTAGACCAAGAACAGATTTTGCATTTCTCCGATGATGTAAATATAAACTAAAATATATTGACGAGCTGTTGTCATTTTCTGTTCGTATGTTAATGATAAACCTATGTCAAAACGTCAGTCTTTCCCTGATGCACTCAATTTTTCTTAAATCTTATTGACAGGATCCATGTTCTTCACACATCGGTAAACTGTGGAAGTAACTATAGAATTGTCCAGCCCACGTCCAATTATTTTTTCACCGAAATTGGTGACTGCAACGCCGCGAGCTGCTAAGCACAGACATCGATTGCTCGGTAGATATAGGATGCGCTCAGGACAGCCCTTAACCTGTTGGATCACATGGAAAATGAAGGATTTCTGTTCTCAAATTCACGAAGAAAGTTGATGATGACTTTATGAGTTCGTATGAACTGCTTGCGTTATGAATAATAATTTTCGCGAGTTTTTGTCCAACTTAGCGAAGACGCCATCATTTGAACTCCTCGTGCCCTCAGTGTTGGGATGCCGCAACGACAGGTTCTAAAGGATAGTTCGCTCGACCGCAGGGTGCACCGAAGGGGCCTTGCCTGGCAACATGGGGCTTGTGAGGTTTCCAGTAATTCCCACTGGTGATAATTGGTGTATATTTACCTTAATTTGAAATGCAGCTTGCCAAAAGCACAGACCGTGCTGCGGCACATGACGTCTAGATTACGAGTCATTCAAGCAAAAGGTTTTCGCTTATGCAAACGCTCGCTTTCTTCTTGCGGTATGGAAAGCAGCAGCCCCAGCGTACATGGTGGGTGTAAACAGAATTTTACCCCTTCTGTTCGAGCGCGCCTCAACCAGACTACCATACCCGATAATATAGAGGCCACTCTATGTACACGTTCTATACATATGCGTGTTTAGAGAAGAGAAGCCAATATACATACAAATTGAAAGTTTCCATGCCTTATAAAGAAGTGAAACAGAATTTATCGTTAAATTGGTGACCCCGATTCACAACACCATCAGCGCTCTGTGATGAAATTCGGTGGCTTTACATAGATTTACTTTGTGTAGAATCGATTACGCTGTTGAATGGCTATCTGTGATTGTAACACTTCCTAATATAAAATGCATTGGTAGCAAGTCGTGAGCTCGTTCACCTCGCACGATTGCGCGGACAGTACTTCAGATGCCGTGGCTTCCTCTATCAGAATATTTCATTCCGCCCTCAAGGATTTCCTCCTGATGACTTAAACATCTGTCTGGAGAGAAATGTTAATGATTAAACTCACCGGTGCAGAGGTGAGTGAGGCAACACATGACCGTGTAGGGCAGAAAAAATTCATACACCATTATTACTTGTGCTCATTGCTACGCAAAACTGTAAACGCAGCATCAAGTTTGAGCGCGATCGCACGAATCATAATGAAGTTCAGCGCTCCGAGTCCTCGTTTCGTTGTTCACGATGCTAGTCTGTATGATATTTTTTTAATTGCGTGTAGGCGCGTTGCACTTGAGACACTCAGCTCGCGTGAGTTCAGCACGTAGAAGAAACGAAGTTTCTAAGGGTGCTCCTCGCGGAGAGAAACGATGGGATTCAGGCCCTACAGGGCAAGTGTAAGTCCTGTAAAAAATCTAAGCTCCGCGGGCAAGTTACATGTAGTATTGCGACCTGGACGTCTTTGTCTTCCGATATGATTAAGGAAAGGGCCAGATTTCATCCTCGATAAACTCTGGTCGTCTTGCTTGTTTGCTTGCTTTCTTAAAACCGTGCACACGTTTATCTGTCGGATTTGAGATATTTGAAATTTATACTCTTCGTTAATTCTGTATTGTGGATACCGACTTTACAGCATAGGATATATTTCTGGATACGGTTTGATTTTGATCAATTTTCTTTGACCCAACGGGTCACGTGGGGTCTAGTTATTTATAGATGTCCAATCCGAATATCCATAATCTGATTGGCTTTTTGCTCTTTTCAAGTTGTGGACATAACCTCTGCGCGTTTGTCAGCGATTGACGGCTGAGTCATCTTCATGAGGCGTACAGCGGGCCTCGGTGTCCCCTTCATCGTCATTGCATTATAAATCTTGTTTGGAAACATCAAAGTGCTTTTTTTTAGGTTCAGTTGCACCAACGATTCTATCAATCTTAGAGCATTACTTGATTAGAATTAAAGCAATCAGTCGCTTGTAAGAAGTTTTACTGTAGTTTATAAGAAATTTATCGTATAATTAACGTGCTTGTACAAAGATTGATGTACACAACCTGGTACATTTTTAACGAAGGAAAAGATAGCAACTGCTTAGTACGAGGAAAATATCACTTACTGAAGGAGAGTTTTCTCAATTCTCTTGCTACCAGACAATGTTTTCACAAAGAAGTTTAAAAATGGATTCTTTCTACTTCATAGCTTCGAAGGATAAATCATATTACGCAACAAAAAGTAAATTTTACAACGTAAGACAGGACAATCCACTCGGTAGTTGGTGCCTCGATTCGCCAGCCCACCTTGGAGAGGATTGAATCCCGATTGCTACGGCTTACCATACTGAGTGCATCGTAAATTGCCAGCAGCTCTCCGTCATAAATCGAGTGTTTCAAGTGAATTTTGAAAGATTGGGGTTGGCGTTTCGATATTGCTGCACAACCAACATCGTACGTGGCCGCTGATGCGTTAGTGTAAGGTGTGAGGACTTATGAGGACACCTGGATAACGAATGTTAATTATGAAGTTTAGACATTATGGTTCTCACTGGGTATTGAAATGACTTACTGAAACTTGAGATATTTTCACGATGGACGTTTTGAGTTGTATTTGACCCACGCTGAAGCCAAGCTTGCGCAGAATCGGATGAGAAAAAAAGCACCTTCAACTTTGAACACAAAGCCCTTCTTTAGAGGTGAAATGGAGCACTCCTCCGCTCGACTAGTCGAAGAGCGGAATCGGTGCACACCAATTTATGATCTTATTTGGTTCCGTTAGATTCTTCTTTTCACTAAATTGAAGCAATTTCATTCTCATACATAGAGAAGACTCGGTGATTAGTCCAGTGAGGTACACGGGATGGAAAGTTAAATTTAATGTTACGTTCTGACGAAGTAAGGTTGCTTAAATAGGTAGAAATTAATCAAGTTCACGTTTACTTGGCATAGGATAATCGGAGGCCCGCAGGTGATGTTTCACTTGCTTGTGGCTAGGAAAAAGGAAAACCAGACCCATCGTTGCCTACAGGCTTCCACGAAAAGGATTCACAAGCCACGTAATTCTCCAACGCTAATTGCTGCAGTTGCTGATTACGCTGTCAACTGTTATTTATTGACTCCTTTTGCTGCAAACAATTGGAAGTACCTGTTATTCCTACGAAATTCTGGTTTCGTTTAATGCTTATGTTTTATTTTTTACTGGTGCGCTACTGATGAAAAGCAAATTTTAATCAGCAGTGACCTGTCCTCAAAACCAGGGTTCACGCATTAAAATACTTCTTCATTTTCACAAGGTAGAAAGAAATGGGACGTTAGGGTTCCAGCCCTGACACAATTCGACAAATTTGCTTAGCGTAAATGACAACAGCAAAAGACCTCGGTTTCCTGTGAATTTTTTTACTGAATTCATTTCATAGAATAAAAAGTTCAATTCGAAGCGTAATTGACTGAAATAAAATAATTCCTCCGTAATTCAATGTTGCACAAACTGAAAAACAATGTCAAAATATTATCTCGAACTAAAATTCTCGCTGAAATTTAAACTACGGTCTCAAATCATTATACCTGATGTACTCTTGCATGTATTAATAGTTCATCCACGATGCAAACAATCACATTACTGTATTAATAAATTTTTAAAAAATCCACGAAATGCATTTGCCTTAAAAGTTAACCAGTTTTTCAGGAAATAGTGATGTGATTGTTTTTATTATTATTATCAATATTATTATAATTATTAATATTATTGCTGTATTATGGGCTCTCTCACGGTGACCAGATTTTAAGTGATTTCATCAGTAAAAGTCAGTTTCAGTTAAAAGTTCCTTTCCAGTTTGAACGCTAAGCTTTTGGAGCGGTTGAAGTTATAAGAACCGGAATAGCTCAGGGAATCCTCGAAGCAAAATACCCTCCATACCTCAGCACCCAGAAGGCCCCAAGTCCACAATAATTTAAGATATACTCAAGGACAGCCTTTACTTCAACGCATCTGCATCAGAGAAAATTATAATATTATACGGCATAATTGAAACAAAAACAACTCTGCAGTCGAGAACAACACTACACTGACAAATCAGCGTCGCAAAACAAGCAGCCCTCAGACGGTAAGTTTGAGAATGAGAGAAGATTTTCCATTGACGTAGGCAGACTGCAGCGACTTTCGATCAAGTGCACCCGAGCACGAAATGAGGGCTGAATTCGATGCTAGGCGTGCGCGCCGTCGATAACGCGCAGCATTCCGCATGAGTACGAATAACGCAACTGGAGACAGAAGTTTTAATTCAGAATAAATGAGAAGAATCTCTCATAGAAACTTTGTTCAATTCAGAGGGAAAAAAAGGGTGCTTCATATCAATGCATTCGGATGTGAATTCTCATAGCAAAGAGTTGAATCAAACACGAAAGTGAGAGAAACTTAAGTTCCTGTATTAATAAATTCATTAACGAAGAATGTGAAAAATATTACTTCAGACTCGAGTACATTTGAGTTTCAAAGTTTCATATCCACGACAATTCAGTTCCGGACGACTTCCGGTACCATCTACGTTTGACCATTTGACTTAGCGTATTCAATTTAGTATTATCACCTTAGGGAATATGCTTGAGAAACGAAGTGGGAGAGTTTTTATTTCATTCACATAGTTTTAAGAAGCAATTCATCTTCACACGCGAGTTGCTTTCACGAGACTTAAAATCTTCGTAACCAATGCGAGCGGTTGTGCGGTGGTTTGATATAATCTTATAGTTGTACAGGAACACCTGAACCTCAATATATCATTACTAGTTGAGGAGGTATTAGTACACAGCTTTATGCTCCAAATCAATGAATTTCTTCAGAAATGGAAGCCTTCATCTCAGTATTGCCACACACTCCAAATGGCTCAGGTAAGTTGAAATCCGACTTTTATACTCCCCTGAAAGCGTTTTATTTTTCAACGCCAAGTCTCTAATTCTTGCACGGCAATAATTGAATTATGGAAGAATTTCAGCACTGAGGATGATGCGGTACCTATTCTCACTCAATCATGCATAATACTGGTTATGATGACAGTAATCACATCGGTACTTTTCATAGGACCAGGTAAATATGTATATAACATTTCCGAATGAATTATTGTTCACTTAACATTATCTAATGTGTTTGATCCGGCCCTTTATGTTTCCGAAATATGTTTACTAGCGAAAAACGTAAATTATTTGGTACGTCAAGAATACTTATTTGGCTCGTTGTAAGTTGTTTCAATCTTACAGGGCTCCAGTTACCGAATTTCCTCGGTGCCCACTATTAATTGTGCGTGACTGTTTCCAGTAATTACTTTCCACGACAGTATTTAATTTCCCTTAAATTTACTTTTGATAAATTGGTAAATATTGCTTAAGCTCTCATCGCCAGAATTCCTACCGCTGGTGCTAGTCAAATAATTCTACACTGTTTTCTCCGCAGATGTTCAAGCAAAAGGGGGGGGGAGGGGCACCGCGGAAGTTGCCGGAGTGATCGATTACATGTTTGGATAGTTGATTGCATAATCAGGCGGATGCCTCACGAACACCACAGAGGGAAGAAGAACGGCAGACACCCGAAGGCAGACTTTCATGTAAACCTCACCTCGCAGATATTATTCGCCACATTTTAAACCCACGAGAAGCAACAAGTTTCCTTCAATGAATGCAATATTGCGTCAACCGCCGTTCATATTTGGTGCCCGTGCGTACATATCCGCCCTAGTTTTGTACAAAATTATAATTGATGAGCAAACTGTAATATTTATAATGTCAGTCAAGATTGGCAGGAGCCTTTTTATAACCGTGTTAAGCTCTTGGGAAGCCTGATAGGTCACGCATTTTGTCTCAAGTACATTTCTTCTGGAAAACCAAAATTCAAATATCGAAGTACAACGTCTCAGGGTTACGGAAGCAAATGAACAACTTAGTAAAATTCACATCTAGCCGAGGACGTCCGGGTTACGAAGGATGGTTTGTACCCAGTGCGCACAGCAATGAAGTATTCGTCGCCCTTGGTGTGTTTCTTTGAGTGCCATAAGCAGGAACAATTTTATAGTAATGTTAAACTATGGTCCGGTAAAAAAGTCTACCTTATATCCCCTGCTCTAAGCCTCGAACTGTTGTAGTAAAACGCCTAGTGAAATAGGAAAAGTTACTTAAAGCGGAAATATCGTTGAGGCCTTTTATTTTCACTGTTATTTAGATCTATGCTTTCCGATTTTGAGGTTTCTGTACATATATATAAACATTCACGCTCCTTTTGAGACTGAATTTTCCCAGTGGCTTCTTGCTTAGCAACGGGCTGCATGCAACACGTCCCGAAGGCATAATAAACGACTATTTACGGACTGATAGAAGAATTTAATTGAAGCTCGTATCTAAATTCAATTTCTCCAGCTGAAAGGAGAATAAAATGAAAATAACTCCGACTTTTGATTTCATCAAATTTTTCGCATGTCTCGGGCCAAACTCAAGGCAAAGCCCGGCTCCTTCGCATGTCTCGGTCGAATTTATCGTGACTAAAGATAAAGTCGTCGTCTGTTTAATTTCATTTTGTCTCGCTCTCTTCCGGGTCTCCAATACGTTTATTGGAAACAGAAGAGTGCAGTCAAGCTGGCTGCCGACGCAAATGTTGCTCCTGGGAAGAATTTAGTGGCTGAGACCGGCTGGAAAACGCCGGAGCCGCTGCTTCAGATGCTGCGTGCCGGTCTGTTGCGCCTGTCACCGCACTCAAATAACTTTCCTCTTTATTCTACGAGAAATAGATTAGACGAATCAATAGCTTCTTCCTAAAAGAAGCGGCCCAATGATGAGAGGTATGGCAAGGTACTTCTTGTACAGTCCCGAAGCATGATTGGCTAGCTGACTTTATATTACGATGAAATAAATATAGGAAATTATGTTACAGGCATTTGTGATGAAATTA
>VOMN01039947.1:0-31163 GCA_014899125.1 Orchestia grillus
GAGGGTTGGACACGCCATAGTTAGCGACTAATAATCGCTACAAACAAATGTAAAGCGATCTCTCTTAATTTCCATCAAACAAAACTAAAACTGTATTGAAAAGGACATTCGATTAATTTCCTGAAAGAAATAAAATTATTTTCACGCTTCAGCTCAAAATGTGGATATTATTATGGACATGAATTTGTTGCTGTTCAAATACTGACTGGGTGTGATGAGAGAAATTTTTTTGAAATGTATGTTTTGTTGAATTTTACTTTTTCCGCTCTCACATGTCAGTACGGACACTGCAGGCGACATTGTTGCCCTCATACAAAATAAGGGTGAGATTGTAGTTCTCCTGTGACCTCCTCTAAGGCCAGAATATAGACATTGATGGGTCTTGAGATCATTTAATCTTTAAAGTCATGGCTTACTGAACTCGGAAACAAAACGGTCAGTTGACGATTCGCATCAAACAAGCCTCATAACAGGCTTGCAGTCTTACATCTTAATAGAACTATTAAGTTGAAATACTTTCGCCTGAAAGTTACGACACCCTTTTATGTTTTTATGTCTGATTATCGAGGCCACATCTCCCCTCCACATCCAGACTCTTTAAATGAGAAAGGTAGGCCCGAAACTATGCATAGTCTATTCAAGGGTAAGGTCCGTTTCATGTATTTTGCATGCATTCTTCACGTATTTCTTATCCTGATACCTTCGAACAACCCTACCAACAAGCTTCCGCAACCCTACAACCCTTTTAATCCATCATCCAACAAAGGCTAAGTCCACCTCTAACGTATTGCTTTGTACTTCTGAAACCATGACGTATTTATTCGTGTATTCGTTCTTCTAAAGCCTCGTCAACATTTTTCACTCCATCCTATGTGAGTGCTTTGACTCCTGGTCTGTGATTTAAAAGACTCACTTTTTTCGCATTCAGATGCTCTGAAAGGCTCGTTTCTTTATTAAAATGAAAGAAGATCACAGAACGCAGCGGTTAAATGGTAAACCAAGTTGATGAAAAACCATCAACACAACCTTGTCGAAAAAAAAATTTGCTCCGTCAAATGGAGCTTGTGAATGGAAACACTGGGCAGTAAAACAACAATACGTTCATATGGCACATCTAAAGCAATCATGAAAAACAGTCTCGAACCGCAAACAAATTATTTAACATATAAAAATTTAATTTTGCGTTCTACTAAAACGAAAAAAGAGTAAAATGACTTTCTTCTATTCACCGGACAAGAATAGAAATCTATAAATGTATTTCATCGTATAAATGCCCTGCCAATTTTTCGACCAATGGCGAGTGTTTTTATTTGGGGCGAATCCCCTCGTCGATGGAGTGTACCTCAAATAAGGGATAGGCAATTCCGGAGTATCGACAAGTGTTGGTCTCGCGCTGGAATAGGCTTGTCTTGCATATGCACATGCGTCCATTGGCTTGATATATTAGGTCGAGTGATCATGTGGGTCCGGATCCCTGGCTTGATGATTTTCTTCTCTTGCAATTTCGCGATCCGGAGATTTCTACTGCGTGTTGGGGTGCTGACCATCAGTGGCCTCAGGTTCGTGCACTTGTGTTTTGAGTTCGTTCGCATGCGCAGTTCTGAATGACAGATCCGAGGCGACAATACTTATGAACACGATCCAAAGCAAGTAATGTACACGTAGTCTGGGGGTGTTCTCGAATGCCCTTTGTTTGTGAGCTTGAGTCCCTTCTCGAGAATTGATTATCAAGTTTGGATGAAACTAGTCGTACTTAAGACGAGCATTTTAAAAATATCAAGCATATGGCAATCTGATAATTTCCCTTATAAGCGACTCTTTCAAGGCAAAACATGCACATGTCTACCTGCACACAGATGCAGATTTACGCGAAAATCGTCATTGGAGAATCTCAAAAAGTGAGTTACTTGAAAGCGTAGATTTCAAGTTATGAGTAAGTGCAGATTTCGAGTAAATTATAATTTAATAATCATTTAAAAAATTTCGCTGAGTTAAAAACAGGTCAAAATAAACAACTTTTAATTTTTTTCTCATAGATCTGTAAAATCAAATGAATGTAATCGTGTAGCTATTGAATTGTGAAATTTTCCAAGCATACCTCCGAAAACTCTGCAGGGTGCAAGTACAGGTCTCTAATTCACTGAAAGATACACTAATAGTATATTGAAAATCCATAATAAAGCTGAGGCATTGCGTAATTGAACAAGATCTGTTGAAGGTAAAAAATGTTTTCACAATTGTTTCGATTTATAAGCCAATGAGCGCTGAAAACTATACACTCAGATTAGCATTGTGAATAGACTTGAAATGTATTTTTCAGTGCACTTGTCTTACATATTTCGTAGCTTCATCAATTACATTTCAGTCATTTCCTCCAGAGAGGCAAATTCATTTTCTTTTACACACTCAGTTCATTCCATTACCTCTACCAACCGGCAAGACAAAATCTGTAGTTGGGAGTAGAGGATGCAACAGCAGCCGACATACGACGCTCTTGTTCAGATATTTCAGAACGTAGTCGTCTGAGGCCGTCTCAGGTGGCAGAGAAAATCGCAGCCCTTTGAGGGGCGCTCGTGAGGGAGGCAGCCTTGCTGAGGCGGTGTCTGAGGGCCATTTTTGGAGGCGTTGTAGGGATGAGGGCTTCATGAAGGTGTTGTTGCTGGTGTATGTTGACAGTGTTACTGGTAATGTGTGTTGACATTGTTATTGCTGGTGTATGTTGACAGAGGTATTGCTAGTGTGTGTTAACAGGGTTGTTACTGGTGTGTGTTGACAGTGTTACCACTGGTGTGAACAGACCTGTCTTCGGAACGCTTATTTTTATAGGCACGTTAAGGAACACTTCGGGCTTAGTAGAATGTCTGGTTATTTCTATAAACAAAAATTGACTATGCAGTAATCCTCCCCCAACGAACCCCCATTTTTCCATGAAGGCATGAGGAGAGCGAGATGCTTTCCTTCACGCTAGTCCGCGATCCAGCATTCAGATTTCGATTTCCCAAATCTATGTTGAGTTTTTGGAAAAGAATCAATATTCACGAAGTCTTAAGTAGCTTTATCTTCAATGTTAAGGCCAGTTTAAATTTCAAATCCCGGGCATGTTCCCACCGTTGGCGCTTTGTCTTTATACTCACGAATTTCAAAATTTAAACTAATATGAACGGTGACATGCTTACGCACAGAAAAAACAAACATTTTAAAGTATTCATAGATTATTCAGATCTAAATAAGCACTCAGATTTAAAAATTTAGTTATTAAATGGTCTTAAATTGTGTGGATTTTAAATTGCCTGTCCGCCTTCATATACTCTGGGAACAATTTTCTTTACAAACTGTTCTTTGAAGCTTGTCGAATGTAATTTAATTACAAAACGTTCCTCCTACTTCGTAAGATATTTCCCCGCCCCACGGGGGGGGCAGCGGCTGAGTCATCGCACTTGCGACCACGGCTCAGTTCTTGTTCTTGAAATCACGACAAAAGTTGAACAGACCCTAACGCGTTTACGGTTATGGGTTCTAAAATGGCTGAACTTTGGCTCTGTGAACCGCAAATTAGTTAAGAAAACTGCACTTCATAACTCTGAAATCCCTAGCTGAGATTTTCACTTCGACAGCAGGACGTGACCGCGCTCACCATTGCTGCGCTGCCACGCTCGCTGTCCACAACCGACACTTTAGCATTATTCTTCCTCACAACGTTTCGTCATACGTTTTTGGATCTGTTCCTAATAAATGTTGCGTTATCCGTAAGTGAAAGCATCAGACTCATTTTCTCCCTCATTAGAATCCTAAATTTCCCCCCTCATTAAACCCATACATTCTATAATACTTTCTTCCAAATCTCCCCTGAGTCTAGCACACCTTATCCTCTCTTATGGCCATCATGAAATTAATTTCTATTTCTCCACAATTGAATTTTCTGTAATCGCTTCTATAAAAAATTTACCAAGCACCCTTCGCTGCATGAGCTTTCATTTCTTCATCTCTTTTCTTTCATTACCCCTGTCAACGTCATCGTTTTTTATGTCTCTTTCACAGCATGGTTTGCTACGACCTCATCTCGATCGTAACATTTGCTTGAGTCAAACATTTTCAACCATGAGAAACTGAAGCACAAACCACCTCTTGCACCGCAATGGACACAACGCTGAGGCTGAGCTCTGTGTCAAAAGGAAAAACGAAAGCCTAATTCAGATCAAAATCTGTACATTGTTTTCAAAATATTTGAAAATTATATACTTATGGTATCCATATTCTCTATCCGCTCGTGCTCTCCTAGGTGAGCCGAGCTATTAGGTGCACTAGCATATTACGAGTCCCATCGTGCGTGTCGTGTTCCTGAACATGTTTAAATTTGGTGAGCGACGAGCGCAACTTAGCGAGTTGTTATCGCTATTCGCAACTTTTTGGCTGCAGTCAAGAGTTGAGCTCTGAACTAAAGTTGAAGGTCGGCGGGACGACGTATAATGCCAAGGACTTGAATCGTTAAGGAGCCAAAGTGAGAAATCGAAAGAGAACGTAAAACAAAGTATAAGAGATGTCAAAAACGGGACTGACTTTGAAGATTTATCTCCGTCACTCGGAGGGCCTAAATGCGGAGTTCAGGCCAAAATACAGAGTTCCTGAAGAGTTGTCCTTGAAATTGAATTATAGGATGGACATAATTGGAATATGGACATTTGCTCGAAAATTTCTTATTTCTTCTCAATTTCAGGATAGAAATAAACTATATTTAAAAAGAAACTACTCATCAAATTCATAACTTCACAGTTAACATGCAGTATATACATACATCGACGAGTATTTAGTACCTTGTGATAGCTGAAACGTGCGTGATAAAAAGGAGTGTGAGGCTTAAGCTTTCTTTCCCCAGGGAAGCACTCCGTGGTTCAGCAAAATCATTCTACTCAGCTGGGAATTGAACCCTCACTTCCCAATTGTTAACGGAACACGCTACCATTGCGCCTTGGAGCCAATCCCCAGTTTTCGCTAAGGCCCCCAGTTTTGTAAAGGTCCCCAGTTTTGTAAAGGCCCCCAGTTTTTGTAACGGTCCCCAGTTTCGCAAAGGTGACTTCGCCGTATTACTGCCTTAGGTTATGGGTTACTCTTCCCATAACTCACTTTAGGGGGAATGGAGCATGAAGTCTGGCTCATTTTTCTTAGTTTCGTGTCACTCAAGAGTGTCCAGAACTGCTGATTGTGAAGATTCATTGCGAGGTCACCCGCTTCCTCTGCTGTACGTTTATAAGTTGCTCTAGGTGCACATCTTTTTCCTTCAATATCGGGCTCAGTTCGTGCTACCGGTATCTAAAATTATTTTCGTTTTTTTATATCTAACCAACACTCCCGCTAGCATTCTCTGTGGCTAAACTTTGTATCCTCGACCCTTACCAGCATTTTTAGCTCTTCAACTTGCTATTTTCGATTCGATCATTAGCTCCACAAATTAGTATCCTTTCCAACATCAGTCAGCACCCTCACACTTCCCTCAAGTGTTGTACTCAACCAATCAAAAGTACGGGTACATTTAACAAGATTCAGAGTTCTTTCCTCTCTCTCGTACTCTGGCCCACATTTTTCACCTCATTCGGTGCCTGATGAAACTTTCCCAACAAATGGCTGCTGGACAGCTGAAAAATTACTCTGGCTATTTCTGCGGTCGCTGGTCCCGCGCCAATTCTTTTTATTATTTCCATTCAATTTTCTGAGGCTAAGATTTGTGGGTTTGTTTGCCCTCCAGACTCTGACAAACGATCGTCTTCATATCCTTGCCGTGCTTGCTGTAAATTGCTATTGGTGTAAAAGTCTCGAGTATGTGAACAGGACGTTGTTAAGTGGAATGTAAATTCTACATATAGCAGCAGTTAATTTTTACTCTTGAATATAAATCTACGCTGCATTTTTTTGAGCAAATAAATTAACCTACTAAACGAAATGCATCATGAATTAAATATGAATTCAGTTGAAATTATGATGATATAACTGTTGGGTGAAAACCTTCAAAGTTTGACATGCACAATCCTGGCTGGCAGTGTTGTCCAGTTATGCCGGGTGGCTTAGTTGTTATCTATACGTAGAGTCAATCTGTATTGTTGCCAGTATCTTATCCGCTTACACTGACCCTTGTGTCTTAATCAGATCCCTTATTCTCAACTTAAGACGCTCGACTTGATAGTACGCAGATCCCTTATTCTCGACTTAAGACGCTCGACTTGATAGTACGCAGATCCCTTATTCTCGACTCAAGACGCTCGACTTGGTAGTACGCAGATCCCTTATTCTCGACTTAAGACGCTAGACTTGATAGTACGCAGATCCCTTATTCTCGACTTAAGACGCTTCTATTCGCGTCCCTAGCGCTGGCAAGCTGTCTCTCTGTTGTGACTCAAAATAGAATTATTCTAATCCCATTATTATTCTTGCTATTATTGCCCTACGTATTACTTGGCAGGCATCTTTTGCGATCTCAGCTTTGTGGTCATATCGGTAAGATTTCACTTGAAAGATTATATTCTCCCCTCTCACAGGCAGTTCAATGGAGGGTCAACATTTTTATAAGGCTTTGTTTGATCGTCGTTTTGTAGTTTCAGTAATATTGTTCATCTCGTTTCTTGTATAAATTTTCGATTCGTGTGCTTCATTCACATAGAAGGGAGTACATATTAAATTTCCTGTTAGAGTTGTGGAAATTGATAGGAGTTAAGAAGGGTTTCAAAGCTCCATTTGCTTACCAAACTTCACCGGCGACGCACAGACAATGGAAATGGACGAACTTATCAAAGGAGAATTTCATTCTCTAAGGATTTTAAAATTGAAAATACGTGTTGAATGACGGCCTGTTTTCAACTTTACCTGAAACGTGTTGAATAAAATTGGTAATTTCGCTATGACACTTGTAGAATATAAAGAAGTTAATTTTGCGCTTAACTCTTGTTGAAAATTACACCTGACATCCTCAAAAACGTGTTCTTGAAGCCTGTTCCTAAAATCATGAGATTAAAAAGGGTAAGTGGGCTTTGGTGCATTGGTACAGATATGAGAATTTCGAATTTCGGCTTTCGGAAGTGCAAGTTTACGGAAGAAGTTCTGAGTTTTCCCAACAAACGAGGTCTGGGTTAAATTGTTTCTCATCCTGCATTTTCTCCAAACGTTTTGACACACATAAACGTGTATTTAGAAACAATCGTTTCAACTGAGCATGTTATTGCCCTTCCGAATTTTGTACTCATCGTCCATTCATGATACACATATGTGTACTATGGCGGTTTAGTTTAAGTATCCTTTTTTCCATGCACTTTTTCTGTAGAATGAGAAGTAATAATTTACATTCGTAGGATAACGTATGACCAGAGGGTAATAAATTATTCAAACTTTTACAAAATACATATATTCATTTTGTCCATGGCACAGCTATTTATTATTACAGTTTAATTTTCACCCTAAGTTCTCTACAATCTACTTACAAATATTTTATTTGGGATATACTATCTTTTCATACAAACTCATATCTTTATATTAATATCTCACAAAGGGAAACTAGTTCAAACCACATGAGAAAAATAGATTCAACAATTTCTAATTGTTCACCGTGTTTGCCATTAAAATGCACCTTTTTAGTGCCTTTAAGTTTCGTTTCAGATCCAAAATTTTTCGCATCAAAAACAATTGCAACTTATTATTCCAAAAATATGTTGAAAATTTTGGTCATCATTTCACACGATCTTTCGCACAAATTTTCTCAAACTCAGTACGCGAACAGGACTTTACCTGAGGCGATCACTCATGTCCTGTGGATTTAAGCTCAGGAATAGCTTTGGATATAACATGTTCGCTGAGCTTCCCTCGACTCAAACATGCTCGCGAAATGCAGGACCTTCGAAACATAACTTTAATTTCTACCCAGAACCGAGAGGGAAAAGTGTCGTCTTCCACCACGATTACGAGTTTGAATTTCATTTTAGCGCTCATAAAAAGCAGCTCAAACCAACGCTAAGAAAACGACGAAACAACGCAACAAAAGAGTCGTCTTCCACCACGACCCCGAGTTAAAATTTCGTTTTAGCGTTCACTGAAACAACGCAAAATGCAATATTAATTAAAATTTCCCCAACAAATCTGGCAATTCAGCATTTTAAACTGCGCGACAATTGTGTCGTGCACGAGAATTTTTACTAGTAACGACAGGTTCAGTCATAATTACAGGCCCTGAATAGTTATGAATTAAGGTAACGGAATCGTATTTTTTTGTGATGTGAAAGGATGCTTGAGGAATAAAGCGGAGATTGGAAGATATGTTATGTGGTGGATTTACAGTTCCCTATAATAGTTTTAGAAACGTTGATTACAAATTGTATCTTCACCAAAGTTTTCATAATGTTTTAATAACACATGGCAAGACAGGGGTTACTCATCCTCTTTCTCAAAGACTTGCCAATACTGGCCATCATGTTTCTGATAGTTTTGCCAATATCAAATTATCTCATACAAAAAAATGAGCCGTAAAAACTCATTTCAGAAGAGACTTGGCATATTACAGATGAATTCCTTGTCCCACAAGACTTGCTCACAATTGACCCCCAAATTTCACGAGGAGTTGAAGCGTCCAAAAATCAGACGAGTCTCAACGAGGTTTTGACCGCTCAGCGTCGCTGCAGGGCAGTGAAAAGTTCAACATTCGTAGCTTTTGCGGGAAGAGAAAAGGTCCACAAAGTAAATATTTTTTGTGCTAGGTTTTCAATTAACAAGTAATACTTAACGAAAAAATGCTTAGTAAAGTTTAACAAATTGAACGATGTACCTTATCTGTTTCGAGAAATATTTTCGAAGATCATTTGACACACTCGCGGAGCGTCTGAAGCGTTACGCATTAGCGCGATGTAGAATACAACATACGAGTAGAGCAGCGAATACCTCCGAAAAGTACGATGAAAAACACACCGCAATTTAACACACCCGCGCGTTTCGAATACTGCGAGCTCTCGAAGCTTGAGAAGAGCATTACCCTGAATCCGCCGGCCTCGCAGTTGGCAGACAAACAATTCAAACTTACGCCCTCACTCGAATTATGCAGTTGGTGAGAGGACTGAAAACTTTAAAATGTAGACGATTTTAAAAGCAAGGCAAAGGTAAAAAGACATATGGGTAGAAAAAAGTACCATTAGAATTTACAAAGCTCAAAATGGGAATTTTTTTTTTCACGAAATGATTCTTCTCAAAATAGTACAGACATTTTAAGATTTCTAATATTTTCGCTTGCTAGGTATATCTAAATACCGGGTCTCTGTATGTACAAACATGAAATAAATAACCACAATAATCTACTAACTATTATGACACTGACCTACCTATGATCGCACATATTAAAGGGTTTCAAATTATGGTAAACCATCGTCGCTGGTCAATTTTACACGTGCCTGAACCTTCAAACCAGACATGTCAGACTGAGCGTACGTGAACGCGGGTGCAGCAATGTTCAGAACACTCCCTCGTTGTGCTTCGTAAAGATACATGTACCAATGAGGATGGAAATGCTAAGTTTTCCTGCCACAAACAAATGACAGCGCTTATTTTTACTCGGAAGTTCATCTTTTGGCTAAAAACTATCAGTCTTATCACACACTCCCGAGTAGGTTTAGTAATGGATGGTAGAGCTGCGTTAGAATGTGGCAAATTTTTGAGCTTCACACGAGTTCTTTGAAGAAATTTCTCCACAAGTTCATTCAATCTTTGAAGACTAGCCCTACATAGTTTGCGACTCAGAAGTGCAAAGTAATTCCGAGGTTCAAGTCGTGATGCAGATCGAGGTATTGTACGGCTCAAAATAATACCTTGCGCTTTGTTTCCGTGGAGTAAAACGTTGGAAACTCATCAATTCATATCTCTCTAGATAGGAATATATCAGTAGATTATAAAAATACAATTCCTGATATGATATTTAAGTACTTTAATTTGTCCTCGGAAATATGTAAAAATGTTGTCGATAGTAATATCGACCTACTTCGTAGTAAAAACTTCTTCTGATACGAATTTTACCAGAAAACTTGAAGGGTGCTAATTTACACCACATTCTTTGGAAATATGAAATTAATATATGTACTGGAAATGAGACCTATACTATTTGAGATACGGTGGAATAACGTCATAGCTAAATAGACTGTCAAAAGTGTACACGACTGAGACCAAGTTCCGGGGCTGTTGTCGTCAAACTCTACAGGACTGTCGCACCTCTTTTAATTGTCGAAGGCTCAAATGAAATTTTGGACTAACGATTGTTTTTGCGAACCTTGTCAAAGGAACTAGAATGTGCGAAATACAAAAATTACAAAGACAGGATAAATTAGCTAAGATTTCGTCAGCCAGAGATTTCACGGATTGCCAAAATCTTCCCTAAAGACAGGAACAAACAGAGGATAATGGCTTCAATTTTCAATTCATTTAAGAAAAAGCCCGACATTCCCTGGCACTTCATGCGGCTTCACGGACCAGAGCAGCCACTTGAGGTTTTCTCTTCAGTTGTCTGAAATTTGGAGCGAAATTGGCGACTGTTTCAAGAATTTGAGGGCAGACGTGTCTGGATAGCTGCCTTGGAGGTAAGTGAGTCTGAATGCCCTATTAATTTGCTTAGCGTATCTATCCATTAATTTCTACTGCACGTACGTAAACATTCGTTTCAGTTTGGTACATTCAAAAATAAATCAGAAATACATTATCTGATACAAAAGTATGAGCAGTTATTTCATTGAAGAATGACTGACAACTCAGCAATAATAAATATTGGGATTTGGAGGTTCACTTGAACAGGTCTACGTGAAATATAATACTTCAAATATCTCAAGCATGAGGGACTGGATCCCACGGCAGTTTAACAGACGCGGCACGTCTCGTTTCAAAACATTCTTAAAATTTAAATCAAGCTGGGTAACTTTTAGGGCCTGCTAAATAATTTTGCGCTTTAAAGAATGATTTCGGTATCAAATATTACTGATCCTTAACAAACACACCCTATTTCAATCATTGATTCTAAACATGGTGGGTATATTTTTTAGATTTTGAGAAATGATCAAAATAACGGTATACTTTCCTTTTATTTACACTTCACGTCAGCGACCAGCGACTGATGATTTTCACTTAACCAGCATTTTGTTTCATTCATTGTCCCCTATCATATTGTGTTGCTAATTTTTATACATGCAAGGTAATCCACGTACCAAAAATTACGCTCATTATGCACACAACTATTGTTTCCGTAGTTAGGAAAGTTGAATTCAATTAAGTTTACTTAACATACAGGCATGCGGAAATGTATCGATTTACAGAAGATAAGAAGCTCGGTGATGAAGAGATTCTCGTCACATCGTTCCCCATTACCGGTAACCAGCTTTAGATATGCTCAAAACAGTTATCCAGTTTTGGGGGCGAGATAGACTTAAAACTCCTACCTTACTTTCTATTTTAAGAACGAATAATTGATACAATCATTACCACATACATTTATTTAGTCTTCTAATTGTTCTATAGATGATCGTGCAGGCAAAATTAGAACTTTAAGGTTCTCCATCTCAAGATAGGCTCCCGAAACAACACATCTTTCAACTACGGTTCCTGATGAGACCTCACTCCGTAATGATCATGTGTCATTATGCGGGCTACCGTCACGCCCTCTCTGTGTCAGAGAGACATCAATATGACAGTATACTCGTAGAACTTCAATAGTACGACAGTACGTATGACCAACAAAAAAAGGACGTCTATAAATAGAGTTAACACAGTTGAATGGTTCTTTTTAAGAGGATAATAAATTTCAAATAATCTGTTGTATTTTCAAAGTTCATGACGGGCAACGTCATCGTATTTCTGTGTTACTTACTTTTCCGAAAGGTAACTATTTTATTGAGATTTTAGCGTCAGGATATTTTACTAATACTTCATGATCGACCATGGAGTGGCGCAATTTATTTGCGACGCTGTGTGTGTTGCCGAGTAGACTTAGACGCGACATGAAATTCATGACCATCCCTGTAGCCTCTATGCCCATTTGCATGTCACGCCTCGTATATCTTTTCAATTAGTTTCTTCCTTATGTTTTGAGAAGCAATGAAAGCATTGCATCGTAGAGCTATGACCGGATTGAAATGTTTCAGTAAGTTGCCCACTTTAGAAAAACCAGTTAATCGTTGAATAGTATCATAATCTATGTATCAACATTCAAGTTTTCATAAGCAAAGTATCTTTAAGGTAGACGAGACAAAATCTAATTCCAAATTTTCGTTCGTGGGTTTGTGCCTCTTTTAACTTTTTCAAAATTTTTTGAATTAATTTTCCTCTCATACACGTTCTCGAGTACAGTACTGCGTTCAACAATGCTTGATTAACCGACTTAAATAAGTTTCAGGTCATTGACCTGCTTCATTGAAAATTAATTGTAGCTAATGGAACGGGCAAATAAAACTTCATTTCATTTGCATATTATGAAGCAGAAAATTCAATTGAGAATCTGAACTGGAATACCAGTGATATTTCTGTAACCAGAATCTTAATGAATGACTTTATCTTAAAATGTGAAACAAAATTATTAATGAAAGTATGTGCCTTTGATAGTATTTAATTTTTCACAGCATTTTTCAGAACATCTAATTCAGAATACTCATGAATATATTTTGCTAATAATGGATACTATAAAGTTTAAATGAACTATACCACGTTTTCACGAATAACACTCATTTTCATATATGAGTTTGAAGTTACGAAACAATTCACTATAGTAACCATTCGAATATCTCGATCTAGAGGAAAGTCATTTTTTTCAAATGCATATGCCATTAATTTGCAGATTTCGTCAAATTTCTGCACCCAAATTACGATTCCTGAGATGCGATGATTTTATAAAACAGCCTTTTGGGACTACCTAGTCTCTTTAGTTCAGCCGAAAACGTTTAAATCACCTTTTAAATCCCCTTTAAATCACCTTTAAATCGTCTTTAAATCACCTTTAAATCCCCATTAAATCACCTTTAAATCACCTTTGAATCACCTTTTTCATCACAGTTGTTGATTATGCAAGCGACACCGGAGTACGAAAACGCTTCCTGCTCTTTCAGAAACGAAGTGATTTGATTGATGAATTCAGAGAGCAGAAGTCGGGCAGAGCATCACTTGGGATGTCAAGTCGCGTACGAATTAAGCATGCAAGCTGAGGGACTTGCGCAGTACTTTGTGATGAAATCAAGACGAACGTAGATAAGAGGTTTAAAAAAGTACAAATGCATTTCATTTTCAAGTTTGTTAATTTAACTTTACTCTTCAAAGTACTGTAGAAAGAATAATAAAATCAATTTTCCAATTGAAATGCTTATATCATTTTTTTCTGGTTCAGTTTTAGCTGGTATGACAGTCGTAGTTCTGGTTTATATGAACGCATGAATTGCTAAATTTCGCTTAGATTTTCTGGCTAAATGTTAGAGACTAATTCCTCAAAGAACTCAGTAGATTTGAAAATAACTCGAACGAAAATAAAGCCCAATCGAGAGCATAATGCGAGTCTATTTCTGTTTGAATTGATCTTCCTCTGTTGAAATAATTATGGAAAGTAACCAAAGCCTTTAGAATTAAAATTGAAACACTCGTCGAACGTAGCCGACGCGGTGCAACATTGCTAATCAAGAATTGTCAGTGCGAAATTTACTGAACTGTGGAAATATGCGGCACCTAAAGAGTATTTTTGGCTGAAACACAAAGTGAAGCATTTACACAAAGTAAATGTCAAGGTATTCCTAGTTACACAAAGTTTGACTTAATCTCACAAAGTAAGTTATTACAGAGAAATTCAATTTAACTTATATTTACAGGCTAGGAATTGCAGTAAAAAGAGCGCGTCATTCATACGTGCATTTGACTTGTCAACAAAATACAATGCATCTTTCGAGGTGACAAGCAACTAAATATGCATTCCTCAATATGCAAAACTACTTTTTCTACAGTGCTCTTGCCGATAGTTCATCTCTATAATAGAATATCTAATGTATATTCCTAAATTTTAATTCTAATCACGGCACTGGTATTTTTCATTACATGAGTAAAGCAAGTACAGGTAAAGCTAGCTCTAAGGTCAACTTACGCAGGCTGCTGGAGTTCTAAAACAACATCGACACTTGATGAGGACTCAGAAGTGACAGGCAAGGTTTGAAATTACACCAATTTCGCGTCTGGTGTATTTTATATTAGAGTTGATTGACCATAAAAACTATGAGAACAAAGGGCGAACGCATATTTTTAATTATTCCTTTTCAACTATGAGGCTCAATTAGACAAATTCTTCTTTGCATGTTCTGGATTCTTATGCGGTAATCGTTAGGACATGAAATACAAACTGAATTTCGTACAGGTATTGATGGTCGGAGAAAATTCTTATTTGAAAGTGCACAAACAATGATTTTGAAAGTTTTGATCTCTCATTTGTACTCCTATCCATCGATATTTATTGCACTAATTCTGCACGACCTCACAGTACTGATGCAAATGGGGAGCACCGGTCAAGTCAGCCTCGCTGCCTTAGAGCTTGCACTAATGTTGTGTATAATCAGGAAATAAATCATTGCACATACACAAAAGTGTCTGCCACAATTTTGACTGAAATCTTCACATGTAATCGAGTCTTTGTTTTTGATTGATGACTGGGCCGAGACTTTACATCTGTCAACAGATATACAGCTTTGGTATAATATCTAGATATACAAACTTAAATATAAAAGACATGAAAACTACAAATTTAACAGACCCGGAGTAAGATCACATGACATTATACCTGAGCTAGCACCATTCATTACGCTGCTTACGACGACTGTTTGAAGCGATTAGATGTTCGGTGAAAATTTGGAAATTTCTACTGTTCAGTTTTCAGGGCTCTGCACTTCTTGTTTGTTGTTAAGCACTGGATGCTAAATCCTGCGGAACATACGTCTGTACATGCTACCAAACGCATGTTTACTCGATTAATGCATGGATTATTCATTTATTAGTTCAGACATAGAACCACCATGATTTACAGGCATGTGGAGTACAGAGCGATGGTTTGAATTTATTGAGTAGTGATTTGCATCAACATTATCGGAGTCTTGAACTGTTTTGTGTAAAACTGATATCAGTGTTGTGTATAACAATTATAACTACTTAATTACTTCTTTTCTGCTTTTGGTGTGGATAGGCATATGTAGACAATTACACATAGCGTACTGCCACAGCAATAACAGATATGATTTAGAAGTGGAATTCACTTTTCAGTTATGTAACACAATGGTTAAGGGAAACATTCTTTAACGAATTGTCTTATTAAATATCTGTTACATTATTCATAGTGTAATTCTGTTTCGAAAAAAGTTAAAACAACTAATAATTAAAACGTGAAAGTCATGCCTAAATAACATTAAATTTAGATCCTATCGATATTGGAAAGGAGCAAGTTGTGTTAAAAAGATTAAAGTGCATTTCCAGGTCACGCCGCTCTTCCACAACTGGTCTTTAAAGGAAATTCCTGTGCGTGCATATTTCAAAAGACGTTCAGGATCTAACAGAGCTTTCCGCAGGAATCTTCTCTAGGGACATACTTATACTTGCGCCTGGAAGTGACCTATTTTATAGCTTGCTATACTTCAAAAAGAGTTACTTCGAGATGATATCTTTCTGACGGTTTTTAGTCCCTTACTTCAATGTTTCAACGTTAAATCAACGTTTTCCAATTGGTGAGGAACAAAGCTTCGGTAGTCTACAGTAAAACAATGTTTCAACACTGAATAATTTTCCTCAAGACGGTGAATAATATGTGTTGATTACCCTCAGATTTCCTTTGACTTTAGTACTTAGCTGAGACTTGCACGCACGCGTTGGTCAGTAGGTTGTTCCTCGAAATATTTAATTGCAATTGGGTGCCAGACGATAAGTTTTAGTTATAGAATTGCAATGCTACTTTCTGTACTGTTAATATAAAATAAGGGACGGAAAAAGTTAAGTTTGTTTGCAGGGCAGATTGGAGTGAGGAAATTGATTGATTAAAATGCCCTCCTGTCTTCCGAAGCGTTAAGTTTAAAAACAACTCTGGAGAAAGGATGGATCTTAAAAGTAGACCTACCATACATGAAAATTGTGTTCATTTGGAGAATAAGTTATCGTAAATTAAAAAGAACTGCTGGTATCATTAGCCAGAGTAAAATTTTATTATTTTATTAGTATTTACTGGCAAAATTATTCACGCGAAGGAATTCTAACGGATTTAAAAGATCGCATACTTTAACTTACTTTCAGTTGACTTTGTCATCGTTGTTGCAAAGGTGAATATTCTCGGAGTTGTAGATCAGATAAATTTGTTCATGATCCTACTTTGCGTATCACGTAATGACTATGCCACTTCGTACATTCGCATTTAACTCAGTTTCCTTACTTCAATCAAGATATCTCATGTTCGCACGAACGAGTCACTTCTCGTATTGGCTTAACTTCTATTTAAGTTTCGATTGAAATTAAATTGACGAAAAATCCATATTAGTACAAGGTTGTGAATATAAGTACGATGAAAAACACACGCATATTTGGGTTCTTTATCTTATTCTGTTACACTGACGTTCAAATTACAAAAATCTGCCATGAGTGTACATTCGCAAACGCAAAACGAGCTCTGAGAAGCCTATGTTTTTGAACTAATTATGACCTAATTTAAATATGCTGTAGAATAAATACGAAACTATAAGTTGGCAGTATTTTTTTCCTCGCAATACTTTTTATATAATTCGTTACATCCTACTAATGAATTCACTGAAGCAATTTTTATTAAAAAATATTTTAAACATTACGATTCCTAAGTTACTATTCAACTCAAATTACTCGTAAATCATTTACGTCCGTTAATCTTTACTTCGATATTTTGTAATGCGTTTTATACTCGTCTTAGAAAATATTTCTACCCTTGCATTCGTTTATTATGCATACGCTTTTAAACTATATTTTCTCAAACATTATTTTCATTGCATTCATACTCGTTACCATCAGTCTTTAATGTGACTAAAGATTTCGAGAATTTCTCTCGCACATTCAGCCCTTGAGTCGCACACAGACATAAATTTTCTCTGCGAAGACTAGGGTTTCACTAGCATATTCTAGAGCTGAACTGACACAGTTTTGGCTACGTCTGCAACATCCAACATACAGGGACTGTATGTCCTTCTTTTACAAACTAGGGACTAGAATGGATCAGGTATTTATGTACAACGGTGCACGATCTTCCTGTTCGTAGTATTCGTTGCTTTTTTCAACGCTTTAATGGGGTGAGTGATTTAATGGCTCAATAGTATGAGTCAACAGTTGAAGAAAGAATTTGGTGGCGACAACTTGGGCTGATCATTGGGAAAACAACCGTCAAAAAGACCGTACGCTGCGGAAACGGTTTGATACAACGCATGTGTTCTTAAAATCACGTGATTTGTTGGCGTACTCTGCATAATTTCATACAAGGGGAATCAGCGCCACAATGCAGGGGGTGAGTTACTTCAAAAAGGGTGTATGAGCTTTACAAACTGACACTAATAAATATGAGCTATGCTCTTCACACAAGAGTGGAGATGAGCTCGTTGAGATACTCCACTTTTGACATCCTGCCACACTACGGTAACCCCCTTCAGCAGGGCACGAAGAATTTTTAATAAGTCTGTAAAGAAAACTAGGCATCTCAAGTACGAATATTCCCACTAAGGACTTTGCCAGAAATGGCTACCAAGTAGCAGCTTCTCGCAAAGCTAATATTTTAAGACCCTTTTAAAGCCGTTGCAAAGTTCAGACGCGGAATTTCGAGTCGAAAATAGTTTTCGTTTTTGCCAGCGGTGTTGTAACAGCAACAACAAGGTTCTTGTCACGCATCTCGTCATGAAGAAGCATCAGGCTGACACGGAGACATTACCAGAACTTGTTCCAGGACATCTCTCCATTTACCGTTGGCTGGTATCAGCTAAAAGTAACAACTAGGACTGAAACTGCACTTTTGCATCTTTCATTCTAAAAAAAAAGTCAGCGTATGGAAATTCAATTCAAATAAAGAAGTTTCGCAGCCTCCTCTTCCTGAAGTTTCCCAGTCTTCACACGTCACGACAGAGATGAGCGAAATGCTGCGGCGTCCTTCGAAAATGCGTCGGACGCCCGATGGTGGTGTGTCCAATGATGGCGTGAGCATAAGCGTAATTTTGACGAACTTCTGCACTCCAGTCAGGACTTCATTAGTTCCACCACGGAGAGCGCAACAGTAACTCGCACAAACGTAAAACATATTTTATATGCAATAAATTCTTACCTGCAATAAATTATGACTAGTAATAAATTAAAACCTCATTAACTAGTTATCAACTGTAACTAGTGATAAATAATAATCAAGAGCAACTAGTAACAACTTATAGCACCATTTGCACTGATGTGCATTCCATGTAATGTTTGAATGACGAAGTCTCGCAGAAAGACGAATTTAACTAAGAACTATTCTTCACAAATTTCTTTTCACTATCGAATCAGACACCTCAGGAATATTTACATTACTGAATAAATAATTAAATGGTTTCGTTATTGAATATACATGAAAATCATTTCCCTGCTTGCAAAATAAGCAATCAGATTTTTTAGTATCTTTTCTCTGGAACTGTTAATATCATAAAGATATGTACCTAAAGGAAAATTCCTGGTTCGCTTCACTTCATACATGGGATCACAAGACAAGAATAAATTCCTCTTCTCAAGACCGACCCACTTGAGGCCGAGCTGTGAAATAAAGTTCCAATCTATGAACTAACGAATTAAAAAATCTCTGACTACGCCTCCTTACCCCAGTCCAGCACTTTGGCCACCGGCAAACTTGGTTTTCACGATGTGTTTTACTCGCTACTCCATTTATAGCAAAAATGCTATTCAAGAACGCTATATTTTTTCCTTCTGTCCAGTCATCTACCCCAACTTAGGTGTAGAAGTTAGTGCTATTTACCTCTGATGTGGCAATGTTCAAAGGACTCTCATTTTTACGAAGAATTTCAGAGTGAAGAAGCATGGCATAATTTTTCCTGAACTTTGATTCAACCCTTAAATTTAGTTTTGTTCTGCATCAGCAATGTAATTTGACAGGCTGTAGTAACCTCAGTTGCCACTGAGAGAACTGCTGCCACTCATCTGCCACTGAGGGAACTGCTGCCACTCATCTGTCACTGAGGGGGCTTAATGCTGCACACAGTCGGTACACGAATGGAAATGAAGTTGTCCGAGAAGCTATACAGAAAAAGTGAGATCGGCACAACAGTTATGCGAATGAAGCTGTGTGCTCAATACCACGATCGTAGAACGGAAACTTAGCTCCACACCCCAGCTGCGAAGACTTGCGCTGCTGATCATCATTTGTTGGCTGCACCGCGAGAGACGGACTTGGACTCGCACTGTTTCAGTGAAATTGGAGATGCAGCTGCTCACTGCATGTACATTTGCCAAAACCAGCTCACTTTACTCGCACCTGCCAAAATCAGTACACACCCTGAACTTACCAAAACCAGCACATTTCACCCTGCACTTGCCAAAAGCAGCAAACTTCACCCTACGCTTGCCAAAACCAGTACTTCACCCTGCACTTCCCATAATCAATATACTTCGGCCTGCATTTGCCAAAACCAGCACACTTCGCCCTGCACTTGCAAAGATTATCACCCCAATTTCCTCGTATGGGAGACCAGTCCTACAACAAAGCTGAGGCGACAAACTAATACCACGGCTCGCGAAGTGCACCTCTGTAGTCGTTGTTACCCAAAATCGTGGGCCTGCACAATTCATATTTATAAAATTTAGCGCTCTTTGTATTGTCATAAGCTTTGGTTGACATCACAGGCGTAGTATTCTCTGCATTATGAACGTCGAATGATGTAGTGACCTTTGGCAGCAATCGCATCTCATCGATATTGCTACACCGTGCAAGCAGGTGGAGCTCCGTTGGCGGTACCATTAAAGGGTTATGTACAGTTAATTCTTTCAGGCTTAGTATAGCGGTGTCCGGGACTCTGTGAAGCCTCGTTGATGATATTCATGAACTTCTATAGTATTGTGACTGGTGTTGCAGTTTGCAAGGTTGCATGTTCTAGTAGTCAACTTCTTGACTGTCATGGAAGTGTGTTGGTCAAGAGAAATTGTTTTATTCAAATCGAATTTCTTTGGGTTGAATTTGGGAAATGGTGGATTTTACTAATGGATACAGCTCACAATGTTGTAAGAAGTTAATTTGCTGTATACAGTTCACAACTGCTATGTTTTCACGATGTGTTAAGAGGTGCTCATTTAATAAGAGAGGTCCTTAATAGCCGAGACGCTTTACACCACTCGTATATGTGGTGTAAAGCTGAACAACGCTACAAGAATTTCACTTCCCCGCTTTCACCTGGTGGCAATTTAAAGGTTTCCTTACCACCACGAAGCACTGAAAGAGCTCTCTGGAGCATTTAGCAATTTAGCAATTACTGATCAACTTCTCAATCAATCTATCAACAAATCACTTTCTGACAGCGAATTTCAAACTTCCTTGCAAAAAGGAGAAATGTCATGCATTCACCAGCGACCCTGCTCAAAAGACGACTTTCTTCGTTGTTTGCTCCAATTTTCAAAGTTCTCGTGCTCATCTCGAATGTATTTGTGCATCAAGATGCCAATCAGTCGAGTGTTTGCATTCTCTCGTGGTTCACACTCTTTGGTTACTTACGCAGCACGAGGTAACTTCGAGCTAAGTAGCACTGAGCACGAACATCAAAAAGCACCTTCATCGTACTTCGTATTTTTCATTTTGGAAATTTCGACTCGGATCTTAGGTTCTCAGCCGCACAGCAACAGTTGGCATAGCAAGCGTAGCTCATCTCACCACAGCTACTATGATTCCAGACGTTTTAGGCCGGACTGCAGCGCTGACGAAGATGAACTGTAGGTGTTGTTTGGTGAACAATAGGTGTCCTATTTTTCTTACGTGAACGGATCTCTGATTTCCAAGCACCATGTTGCGGACGTGGGTTACTTCGCATAGTGAAAATATTCAACAGTGTGACCTTTTCTATCTTCGTAAAGACTCAGAGTCTTCATTTGAAAATCAAACTCGCATTTATTATAAAGTTCAAATCTTACGAAGAAACATTGCTTTGCTGTTTGAAAGCACATTCATTGTTCATTAGCCCTTTTCGATTGTGCACAAATAAAGCCTTTGCTTCGCATAACACTTTACAGTTTCTGAACACTTACAATCAGGTTCTTATGCGGCTCAATGGTATTTACGCCAATATAGATCACTCATATTCATAAAGACACTAACTTCAAGTTCAACCGAAAAATTGTCACCTCACTTTTAATTTTTGCATCAATGGCACACCATTTCTTGTTTACACGGTCAAGAAGCACACGCCAAATTTCACATCTTCTAACTTTTTCTACGTCGTTTCATGCAACCAACAGTTCGTAACTGACTTCAAATCTCAGTTTAAAGTATATTTTCATCAATTGGTTATGTACTTGGCCTGGCTTACCACACAACACCTGGTTCTTTCAGTACTCATTCGTAGTTGGTGCGACATTCCAGAACAAGGCATGTTCCTCTCACACGGCTCCAAGTTTATGGTTTGCCTTAATTTTCTCTCTCAGCATCGTACGGTCTTGGCTCACTAAGTGGCTGACACAAGCCATGTTCTAACCCAATAACGTGGAGCAACTCACAATGCCAGGCTTCAGAGATGTTTCGGCTCGCGTCGCAGTTCACCATCGTAGCCTTCATGATTCGATACACGTTTACAACTGCTGCATCTTCTCCGTTTCAAACTTGCTCCTTTGAGAAAGGTCCAGGAGCTTTGTGGAGAGATTCTGTGTCTCTTGTAACCAAAAGTCTCTCGCTTCACAACCGTTGTTCTTTGGTGACAACCCATGTCTTCAGATTAGTGAGTTATCTCCTCCTTTTGGCAACCGTTATCTAGCTATTGACAATACCGACGTCATGCGGTTGTCCGGTTGACAAGTTATGTCCAGAGGTCATCAGCTCATGGCCTGCGATTGACCAACCAGTTCATGCGGTCGACAACCCATCTCTTGCAGTCGACAAGTTTAACCCAGTCATACGCTCGAGCTCTGGAACTGACCAACCATTCAGTGCGGTTGATAAGTGGTATCCAGAAGTCACAAGTCCATGTCCTCCGACTGGCCATGTCTCCTTGTGGTCGACACTTCATGTTGTGCAGATACCAGCTCACATGGCTGTCGATACCTGCTCCAAAATGAGGCAACGCTCCCCAGAGGAGGCGCGGGGCCGTTCTCCCGTCCCCAACTTGGGGGAGATGTCGAGCTCCTTGTACTCGGTGATGACACCCGACGACGAGCCGTTGAGGTGTCGGTGGGGGAGCTGCAGACAGCCGCCGCTGCTGCCGCTCTCTGCTTCCTCGAGACTCACGTGACCGTCACCTTCTAGGCTCCTGCGGCACCGCAAAAATTGTCATTAGTATTGTGAGCTCAAATGTGTGAGGCTTTTACCTGTTACTTATAATATGGGGTATCGTGCGTGTTGAGGTCATTGCTAGTTAATAACAATCACGCCTTCAAATGATTTGAAATTTCAAGAACATTCATTGATCAGATTCGAAATCACAACTCCCCGAACATTTACAGTGATGCATTTGTGGGTATAAAAACAATAAAGTACTGACGGTTTGAGCGTTCGAGCGAGTCATGACACTGAAACACAGCAGTGGCCTGAATAAATGAACATCTACCATGTACACCCAAATAATTAATTACGAAGTACATGTTTGGACTTGACATAAGATTACCAAAAATCGGTGCCAGCATTGTGACAGATCTCAACTGATCAGAGAAACATTTACGCTGCTGACTGAGCCTGATTGGGGAAACAACGGCGTCAAAACGTTCACTTTTAAGCAGCCTGGGACGTATGTAGGGCTTGACAACTAAATTATTGATGTGTGACTCAATTTGAAAGGATAATGTGCATTAAAAATCTGAAAAATAAAATACGTACCTTATTTGATTTGTTCTGCTGAAATAATCATTTTTCATTATTTATTAATTGGTTTTGGAAGCTGCCTACTGCTCACAAAAAATGCTGCATATTAGAACTCCGTTGCCAAATTACTAGATCTCCTCACGCCTAATAGTGGCCGTTACATATAACTCTATAAAGGAGAACGAATAAATATTTAGGTCTCGGTTGCTCTGAATATTCTTATTGTTTTTTGGCATTTTGAGAAGAGCGAATGTCGGCGCGGCACCCGACAGAAAACTGCCCGGGGCGAGATGCACTGCCAGGCTCCACAGAGCGCCTCCGTGGTAGATGACATGCCTCGGTTTTGATTTGGTTTGGGGTTTGCATTTGGTTTTCAAATTTTGAGTGTATTGAATTTTGAGAGTACTTACACCGTGTGTTGAAAGTAATTGTGCGTAATGAAATAAGTAATGAGGAACGCATAAAACGTTTTACGAAAAGAGTTCATAAATAAAACTGTAGACAAGTCTTTATTATAGTTTGTGTAAGATGAGAAGATGTAATTTTCCTCGTTCGAAATAAGAATACATATAAACTTCACATTAATGGAATTATTTAATTATCTAAAAATTATTTTGTCCAATTATTCACGTTTGAGAGTTTACAAATGAAAGATAATTCTAATCACTCTTGAATAAAATTTTTATTTGAAACGAAAATCGTACCTACTCGTATGTTGTGCAGATTTGTTCCTGGTGATTAAAGTATCAATCGATTACGAAATATGATATTTCTTAACTCCTGTCATGCGAAGCAATGATGCACAATGTCTTTTATTCCAGAGAAACTCTGACTTCAAATAAACTTGCACTTTGCTCATCATTTGTATTATATTGAGAAGAGGCAAATTTGAAACTTCATCGACCACAGCAAAGTTCTGTCATTAAAATGTTGTTTTTTCTTGTCGTTTAATTATAAGGAAATGCAAAATCATGGTTTTAGTTCAAAAAATAAGATATAGTGAAATTTTGTTACGTAGTGCTGTTAACATCAAATTAATATACGTTATTTTCTTACGCGGGCCTTTTCGTAGAAAACTTCGCTGAACAAGAGGCGACTCCCTCATCACTCGCTGGGCAGCAGGCTCTGCAGCAGCAACAGCAGCAGCTGTAGCAGCACAGTAAGCAGGACGAGCAGCACCGGGCCAAACTGCTTTCCGGCTCAGCGGACGAATTTCCGGAGCTTTTTCTCCGGCAGGCGGAATTGGAAGAAGGGTAGTTCTCGGCGTACAGGTACCGCGACGAATGGTACTGAGGCTTGTAGTGGCCGCAGCAGGAGCCGTGCGCAGTTAATATGCGCGTGAACGCGTCGCGGAACTCTTTGTTGAAGATGCTGTAGATTATTGGGTTGAACGACGAGTTCGAGTAGCCGCACCACGTCAGGATCTGAGGGAGAGGTAAACGTGCACGCGTAAATGAGATTAAATAAGGAGTTCGAGTAGCCGCACCACGTCAGGATCTGAGGGAGAGGTTAACTTGCACGCGTAAATGAGATTAAATGATGAATTCGAGTACGTGGACCACGCCAAGATCGGTGAGAGGGAGAGGCAAACGTGCACGCGTGAGTGGGATTTACCACGGAAATTCACTGCTGCTTCAAAGCAAGACGTCCGCTGGAAATTGGATTTTGCTGTTGTAATTTATTATGCAACGAAGAGTTCAAGTGTCTTATTGTATTGGAATTCGATGGCGATAGCGACATTTTTAGGAAAATTGTAAGATTGTTGAGCGATAAGAGAATTGAACATCAACCCTGTGTGGATCAAGCAGAGATTTATCCTATTCGTAGAAAATTTGTGGGCATGTTCATGGAAGTGTTTTATTAGGGTGTACTTGGATGCACATTTCATTTGATATTTTATGTTTCTTATTTGGCATGCATTACAGATTTTTAATGGTACAGGTCCAGCTTATGTTGTGTACGACAACACCAGGTGGCCTTCAATTTGAAATAAGCCGAACACAGTTAAAATATGCCAAGCTCAATTTAAAACAAGTCTAACTCTATTTAACATATGCTATACGAAATTAGAGAAAGAGCAGAGCTCAATTCAAAATACAGTAGGCAGAATTGTTCACATTAAGCCAAGTAAGATACCACATAAACCATGTTCGATTTGAAACAAACAAATTATACTTTGCAGAAAGCTCAACTTGGAATGAAATCAAGGACACGAACGCACGCTTTTAAAAGTAATAAGAATAGAGCAAATCGCGCTCGCCACCGTAGACATTGACCCACCTTGAACCAGAGCGGCGCAATGCACTCTTTACAGTACGCGGAGATGATGTTCACCACGAAGAAGGGCACCCAGCACGTCAAGAACGTGCCCACGATGATGCCCACCGTGGTCGCGGCTTTGGACTCGGACACGTGGTAGGGGGAGGCCAACTTCTTGGGCCTCGTGGTGTCGCCCTCCAGGGACCCCAGCGTCACTGGACGCACTTGTGCCTGCGGGGAAGAATTGGTGCGTACAGGGGATAGATTAGTACGTCCAAGGGATGAATTAGGGCATCCAGGGGATAAATTAGTGCAGCCAGGGGATAAATGAGTCCAGGGGATAAATTAGTGAGCCCAGGGGATAAATTAGGGCGTCCAGGGGATAAATTGGTGCGTCCAGGGGATAAATTAGTGCGTCCAGGGGATAAATTAGTGCGTCCAGGGGATAAATTAGTGCGTCCAGGGGTTAAATTAGTGAGCCCAAGAGATAAATTACAACGCCCAGGGAATAAATTAGTGAGCCCAAGGGATAAATTAGTGCTATAAAACAGATAAGTGTGCTTTAGGTCCACCATTGTAAGTTGTAGTTCAAGGAATTTTTTTCAGTATTTTCAGTGTAAGGAGAAACTTGGCGTGCACCTGATCTGACACCTCATGACGCTAAGGGCTTAATATTTCCTCTCGATAAGTGAACCACTTTCGAACGGAACAAGCTGCGTGAACACGACCTATGTCATCCAGGAAAATTAAAATTCGGAGAATACAATTCAATCAAGGAGAGAACGCGGTCATAAAAAACTTGCGGATATTCTTCATTTTGAAATTATAAAGAGTTACAGATTCATATCCTATCCAGGTGAAATCATAACACTTCCTTCAGAGGCCTTCGCAGCTAGGACTATGAAATTTTACATTTTCTTTAAACAATGCAAAGTGAATCCATTATTTTGTCAAGTGTCTCTCACTCGCCTGCCGGGCTGAAAAGGTAATAATTTATGTTCATTAAATCACTCGACGCATTTCTAGGTCTCAAAAGACCAGCTTTAATGGTTCTTGGATTCCTTTTTCTTCTGTTTCGTTGCAGTCACAAGCAGTTACTGAGTTGCGTTCCAATTCACTACTGCTGTGCCCGTCTGTAAAACATGTGCAATTGTTTTGGAGTGTTTTACCTGGGTGGGAAATAGGTTTTCATTTTTATGTAGTAATAAAATGGTAAAACGCTTACGGGTTCTTGATAACCACGCTCTTCCAATAATGATTTTCTGCACCTCTGAAGTTGAGGCTATTTTTCTGGATAAGAACACTCGTATCCACCGCAGCTATAAAATTCGAAAATCTTTCATTCAGCATGAAGGGTTATTCGATTACGCGGAATCTTCCGCAAAAATCCCTAGGCTTACATTTTATCAAAACTTCATAGGGCGAATTTGAAAGTGAATTGCGTTCCGTTTTTCTTCCGATTTGGGCACCCGGTGGCTACAATTGGGATTAAAATTTAGTGTGAGATTGCGCAGATGTCATACAGTTAATACTTCTTAGAGTGAAAGCAGAAATTTTCTTGAACGAAACTCAAATATATTAGGTAATCATAAAGTGTTTATTATTGAAAAACTTCTTTGTTTCTATGTAGTGCTAGAAATGGAAATTTTAGTTGAGTACACTTATGAGATATGCTGTTGATTTTGACACTAAAAGTGTAAAAGTTGATACACACCCATTTGATATGTTGATACACACCCTAAAAGCTCCTTTAGAAACAAAGAACAAAGATTAAAAGCACCATCCGAAATTAGAATATTATTAGTTCAATGAAAGTCTACGGAAGTTAGTCCTAAAATTTAATTAACTTACTAGCTCTATGTGTAAATTGCTAATGTACCCCTAAGAAAATTAAGAAATACCTCAAACTTCAACCATTGCCGAGACTTATATATGAATAAATTGAAATAAATGATATTATAGGAGAAATATGTTGAAGTCATTACCAAATGATGGTCATAACTTTATTGCGAGTAAAACTTGTCAACTCACATATACTTTCGGTACAATATCAAAAATGTTTTAGGTCAATTTTTTTGGTATTTTAAACTCTTTCCATTGCCGTTCATTTTAATGGATTCCCATCATCCAAACTACCATCATCTCATAGTGATAAAAACAATCGCACTTAATTAGGTGGTGAGATTGCATTGAAGTTTTCATGCCACTAATTAAGTCGACAAGGAAAAACCATTGTAGCCCTGTGACGGACGCCTCAAATTGACTGCCTTGCAGCCTTCCCTCTCTTTTTCTAGTCCGGGCCTCAAAAATGCCTAACAAATTAGGATTCATAAACTGGGAGTGCCATAATACGCTTTGTGAGCCGCTCTCGTACTTTTATGACATTTTGAGGTCTCTAGGCTAATTAGGCCGCTCGTTCTGAAGAAAACTCCCAGTATTTTACTCCGAAATTTTCAGCGGAACTCGGCTAGATTTGCCAAATAAATTCTTATCTCTAACGAGAAATTGAATTTTTGATGCTTGTCTGAAAACGGTGATGGAAACCTCTTCTGAAAAGATATTTAGGGCTTTAGAGCGGTGGAATAGAAAACTCTGTTTGAACATAGGGGGCTCCTTATTAACGCTCATTGATGTTCGTGAAAACATGATTGTCCTATTAGCAAGTCCTTTTGCCCAGTCAAATGTTAGATTCGTACATTTACGATAAAGATCTGTTACAAATGTACGCAATAGGTATCACCGTCTTGTAAAGTTGTGTTAAGAAGAAAATAAAGATAGTTTTCAGCTAACCAGCTTAGTTTTAAAATGTTAAGGAGAACCTGTTGCCTTTCCCAGAGGGTGAAAATGTACATATATATAGGAGATGCATGGTTCAACCTGATGAAAGTACATTGCATTGCGGTGAAAATGAGACTATATAGAAGTTTCTACGGTCATTAGTTTCGGGGTTAGAAGTATTGAGAAAAAAGGAAACTTTTTGGTAGCCCACCCTGTATATGATTTTTTTGGTAAGGTTACGTGATATGAAATAACTAAAAGACCTATAATAGCATTGGAAAGAATTAAATTGCATCACAATACCAGTGCATCTGAGGTGAAGTTACCAGTTGGTGGCTGACTTTTTCTGGCTTAATGAACGCCGAAGCTATTATGATTATTACGAACGTAGCTGCGTTAATTGTCATAATTCATCCATATTTTCTGAATCAGTACTTTTCACATTAACAACAATGAGCTGTGAACCCACCGCTGGCAATTTACATATATCACAGTACTACAATCAAATAAGAAATGTAAGGTTATGACATAGATAAATCTTGAGGGGAGACCCAATACTTGTGAGCACAAATATGTAAGCTTCTAAGCTCCGAGGGCAGCATGTTGGGAGCGTTCAGCCCTCGTATGCAGGCACAAAATTATTCGATTCAAGCTTGGTGCTGTGTTCTCGAGCTGACAAGCTGAGACTTCAGCAGCTGACTCAGCTCTGACCGCGAGAGTAGATGGTGAGGATGCCAGGGTGTTGTCTGTGAGAGTCATTCTCCTATTGACATTATTATTTTCAAATAAGACGGAAACTTATTCTACCCCAAAATAAGCAAAATCTGAGCTAATAAAACATTCATCTCTCTAAAAGATTATCGTGGTGAAACTGAGCAACTGAAACTGAGTTGCAATGAAAGCGGTCTATACACAGTAGGCCTAATTTTCCAGGTATTTGTATTCAAAGAATACGGAGGTAATTATTGACCACACGAGCCTCACAGCTTAGAGGTATAGATTATAGTAGCCGCCTCACCTTGATGGAGCGCACGGTGGAGCCTGGAGTAGCTGCCTCACCTTGATGGAGCGCANGGTGGAGCTTGGAGTAGCTGCCTCACCTTGATGGAGCGCACGTGTTTCTTGGCGTAGTGGTAGAGCCTGGAGTAGATGGCAATCATGACGCAGCACGGCAAGAAGAAGCTGATGCAGGACGAGACCACGGCGTACTCGGGTCCCAGGTCCAGGCTGCACTGTGGGACCATGTCTTCTTCCTGCACACGCCCCACACGAGCGGTAAATTATTGTGTATAAAAAGTCCCAGTCTAACAGTGTCGCCGCCCCTTCGAAAATGAACTATCCGATGACGATATCTAGGCTTGGGCGACCAAAAGTACAGATAATTATGGATAATTATACTTGCCTAGACAAAATAAGTTTGAATGGACTGTGCAAGATCACATTATCGCATATGACTTGGGAGCGAATTTTAGTCTATCATATGTTTAGGTGCCCCAGATACATTTGATATACTCTTAATGATATTGAAGTCGTGAACGTATTGTACTGTGAATACCGTAAGTCTTGAGTTAAGTACAGTTTTCGCCTAAGGAAGGATATGCGATGTATATATACATGTAAGCATGGAAACCGTATATCTTTAACAGTTTTCTTTGTCTTGTTACCAAAGAACATTAAGGATCTCGTGCATCCAACCCTGCATGTTTGCAAGGGTGAAAATTATGACATCTCAAATGCACTCAGGAGGAAAGCAAAGATTAATTAATATCAAGTAAAAGCATAAAAAAATTTACCTCTCACTTACTTGCTAAAACCCGTCTTAATGAAACCGACATAAAGTATCACTGCTGTCTTTACAGTTATGTTCCTGTAAAGCTAGTCCAACGATACGGTTTTCATGAAAGAATACAACCACCACCAGGGATTCTCTTAAGCTGCGCTAAAACACAGCAAAATAGTTTGGAATGACATTATTTAGGAAGTTTAAATACTTACATTGGGAACCAGGTATAAGTAGACATAATGAACGAGAAAGCAAATAACTCAAGTGTTCGACGAAGAGTTCTAGGAGGGGAGAAGGTCCCGCCAATGTTCTTCTCGGAAAGACACGATTATTGAGAGTGGAAGGCTTTTTTATGAAGAGACGTCGCCCACATAGGCGTAACTACATGCCCGAGCAGACAATCTCACTAGAGCGTTTTATTTCTTCGTTCACATTAATGTTTCAATGCACGCTGGAGATGAATACCTCAACGCGATGAATACTAGAGCAGCGCGCGTGCTGGTGTTTCTATTGCATGAATTGAAGCAATTCACGTCTCGGAAAGCGTCTGCATGAAAATGACAAAGATTGGCCAGTTTTATGGAGCTGTTCAAGCCACGTCAGTGCTCTGCGAGTAAGGTTGTCAGTAGTCAGTGGCTACAGCTTCTTTTCTCATTATTTCACTTGCAAATGGTGACACATGACCTTGAATGGTGAAATGGCCACGGACATGCTGACGCTCGAGTTGAAGCCAGTGTGTATGACACACATTTAAGAACAAGAAACTTCAATCCACGACTACGGGTCAAATGACGTAGTTTAAAAAAAATGAAACTTAGGCTTCTCAGATATTCTAGAATATATTGATAAAGAGATTAGAATTTGAAATATATTCGTATGTAATTATTGCTATTATTTTTGCATACTTTGAGATAAGTTACGGAAAGCATTAAAGAGGAGAGGTTTAGAAAATGAAAACCTTCATACTTCGAGGAGTCAGAATTTAGAAAAAATTTGAAATAATACAGCGAAAAGGACGATTTAGGTCGAAATTGGTAGGCCTAGACTCAAGTTCCAGTAAATAAGGATACCCGTAAGAAGATAATTTAAAACTTGTACCTCTGTAAGTGGCAATGCGAATCCCGATTTCTACGAATCGTACTCAACGTAAATTAGGACACAACTATTTCTTAACCATACTAGTCATTATAATGTTTGCTTCAAGAATAATGATACTCAACGGGCTCCGGCAGTGTGTAGCCTAGAGAATAGTTCGCCTAGAGCAGGGGTCACCAAACTACGGCCCGCGGGCCGAATCCGGCCCGC